>JAMZAV010014559.1:0-13211 GCA_024449915.1 Sweltsa coloradensis
ACTAGCATATAAAAATCTATGTAACTTTAAACTGCTTTTTTGTTCCCATAGATACCAGAGCATCGTACCAATCTAAATTGGCATATGGCAACATTTAATTACTATCACTTTTATTATTAATTATTAATTATAGACTATTCACTTTCACTGCAAAGAGTTATACCTGTACACTGCACTAGTCTAAGTGAATAAATATCTATCTATCATATCTATCTATCTCTATCTATCTACATCTTCTATCTATCTATCATCTATCTAATCTATCTTTATCTATCTATCTATCTCTCTATCTATCTATCTATCTATCTATCTATCTATCTATCTATCTATCTATCTATCTATCTATCATCTATCTATCTATCTATATCTATCTATCTATCTATCTATCTATAACATCGTGTTTTGAAACTGTGCACAAATATACACTCAAACACGCAAATATGCATTCCAAAATCACACCCTCTTGGTAATAAGCAAATTATGACCGAACAACTTACCCAAATTCAAATAAAATACAAAGGATTTACAGAAAAAGCTGTCGAGTTACGTCAATAATAGTAAATATTTTTTGATGAAAATCCTCCAAGGTCGAGGGCATAAAGATCGTCCCCAAGATTTTTGCCAATGGGACCTACCTCGAAAATGACTAAGTTTGAAAATTTTTCCGGGTTATGGTGGACCAAATAATTTTTTTGTTTTTTTGGATGAGCGTAGCGAGCGTAGCGAGCGAAGCGAAGATTCCATTTCACTACACTGGAGAAAAAAATCAGGATTTTTTCGTTTCGTTTTTCTTTTTTTTTCTTTTTGAATTTTTGTGTGTCTGTTAACACGATCCGGCTAACCGATACTCCGATTGCGATGAAATTTTATGGAGGCCTTCGAATCTCTGAAACTTAGAACTGCCACGTTTTTGAGCGCAATCGGAATTTTTTTCTTATAAAAAACGCAATTTTACGATTTTTTTCTTTAAAAAAAAAAAATCGACTTATTACACCTACATGCTTATCCGATTGTAATTTTTTTTCACAGAACCTTAATTTTATGAATTAAATATTCTTGTGAAATTTGAACGTAATCTAAAAATTATTTCTCATAAAAATAAAAATTTTACGGGTTTTTTCTTTTTTAAACAATTCTTTGACTTATAACACCTACATGCTGTATCCTATTGTAATGATTTTTTTTCACAGAACCTTAATATCATGAATTAATATAGTCGTGTTGAATTTGAGCGCAATCGAATAATTATTTCTTATGACTAGGAAAACGCTAAAGTCACGCAGCGTTGATGGATGAACTTTTTAAAAGTTTTTAGTTTGCGAGGAATATCTTTACTGTTGCAAGTGCTTTGTTTTGCTGCCTACGCATTGTAGGTGATTGTTGTCAAGTTTCTATTGTTACCTGTTAATTGGTTATTATTTACCGTAAAAAACATATTAAAAGCTTTATTTCTATGGATTCTGGTTAACTTTTTAATTTTTTTCTTTCAAAAGGTACTACATCACCAAAACCTTAATGCCCATGTATAATATGAACGTTGTAGCCCCACCCGTTTGGTCAGAATTGGCCCAAATGGCACGAAAATAAAGCACAAAAAATCGAAAAAATCGTAAAAGTACGATATTCATAAGAAATATTTCTTCGATTGTACCCACAAAAACGTAGCAAGTCTAAGTTTCAGAGATTTCGAAGGTCCCCTACAATTTTCATCAAGATCGGATATGCCGTTTGCCCGGTAGAGAGCGAACAAACAGACAGAAAAACAAACAAAAAAACAAAAAAAAAACACCCAAGCTAAATTTTTTGGGGGGTCAGTGAAATTGAAGTCTTCGCTTCGCTCATCCAAAAATTGCAAATTTTACGATTTTTTTCTTTTTAAAAATTACGATGAATTAAAAAAATTAAGTTTATTTTTTATTTAATTTAATTTAATTAAAAAGAATCTTGGACTAAGTAATGATTTTTTCACGCAACAACAGAAAATCCACGTAACACAATGGCAGCTCAATGCACCAATTACGCTCATCCAACAACGCGGCGGGACATAAGCGTTTTCCTAGTTTTAATTCATGACTAGTTAGCCTGAATGAAATAAATTTTTGAGTTAAGTGGGTGGACATCCCTTTAAGTTATAATAGTAATGATGGCAATGTATAAAATATACTAGGAAAACGCTTAAGTCACGCCGCGTTGCTGATGAGCGTAATTGGTGCATTGAGCTGCCATGTGTTACGCGGATTTTCTGTTGTTCTGTGAAAAAATCATTACTTAGTCGAAGATTTTTTTTAAATTAAATTAAATAAAATAAAAAAATAACTTAATTTTTTTAATTAATCGTAATTTTTAACAAAGAAAAAAAATGTAAAATTGCAATTTTCATAAGAAATAAATATTCGATTGCGCTCAAATTTAACACGAATATATTAATTCATGAAATTAAGGTTCTGTGAAAAAATAATTACAATAGGATAAAGCATGTAGGTGTAATAAGTCAAAGAATTGTTTAAAAAAAGAAAAAACCCGTAAAATTTCGATTTTCATAAGAATAATTTTTCGATTACGCTCAAATTTCGCACGAATATCTTAATTCATGAAATTAAGATTCTGTGAAAAAATCATTACAATCGGTTAAAGCATGTAGGTGTAATAAGTCGAAAAAAGTTTTTAAAAATCGAAAAAAATCGTAAAATTGCGTTTTTTATGAGAAAAAATTTCCCGATTGCGCTCAAAAACGTGGCAGTTCTGAGTTCAGAGATTTCGAAGGCCTCCATGAAATTTCATCGCAATCGGAGTATCGGTTTTTAGGCCGGAATCGTGTTAACAGACAGACAAAAATACAGAAAGAAAGAAAGAAAGAAAGAAAAAAAAAAAAAAAAAAAAAAAAAAAAAAAAAACATCCCGGATTTTTTTCTCCAGTGTAGTGAAATGGAATCTTCGCTTCGCATCGCTACGCTCGCTACGCTCATCCAATAATAAATTTGTTATAACCAAAATAGAATGTGACCTCACTGTGGAATAGTGCATGTTTAAAAAACAAATAATTGTGCTTCATATTTTTGTAACAACAATTTATTGGATGAGCGAAGCGAAGATTCCATTTCACTACACTGGAGAAAAAAATCCGGAATGTTTTTTTTTTTTCTTTCTTTCTTTTTTTCTGTTATTTTTTGTGTGTCTGTTAACACGATTCCGGCTAAACCGATACTCCAATTGCGATAAAATTTTATGCAGGCCTTCGAAATCTCTGTACGAAGAACTGCCACGGTTTTGAGCGCAATCGAAAAATTATTTCTCATGAAAATCGCAATTTTACGATTCTTTCGATTTTTAAAAATTTCTTCAGTTTATACACCTACATGCTTTATCCGATTTAAATGATTTTGTTACAGAACCGTAATTTTATGAATTAAGGTATTCGTGTAAAATTGTGCGCAATCGAATAACTATTTTTTATGAAAATTTCATTATTATGATTTTTTCCTTTTTTAAATTACGATTATTTCAAAATTAAAAAATTAAGTTAATTTTTTATTTAATTTAATTTAATAATAAAAAAATCTTTAACTTCGTAATGATTTTTTCACATAACAACAGAAAATCCGCATAACACATGACAGCTCAATGCACCAATTACGCTCATCCAACAACGCGGCGGGACTTAAGCGTTTTCCTAGTAATTTATAACATAAATTTGCGTAGTGATTATTTCGATGCGATCACTCTAGCTTATGAGGCAGTGTGAAGTATAATGTATGTAGCAAATAAAAGCGCCAGTCGCCCACCGACCCACACCAATTATTATGATGATAAGAAACGATCAGATGCCTTTGAATCAAATGCGCTATACGATATATTGTTCCCCAGATAATATTATAGTGTATCAACATTTTTTTTTGCTTTTAGAATATTTTTGGATGAGCGTAGCGAGCGAAGCGAAGATTCCATTTCACTACACTGGAGAAAAAAATCCGGAATGTATCTTTTTTTTTTCTTTCTGTATTATTGTGTCTGTTTGCACGATTCCGGCTAAACTGATACTCCAATTGCAATGAAATTTTATGGAGGCCTTTTAAATCTCTGAACCAAAAACTGCCAAGTTTTTGAGCGCAATCAAAAAATTATTTCTCATGAAATACGCAATTTTACGATTTTTTTCGTTTTTTAAAAAATTTCTTCGACTAACAACACTTATATGCTTTATCCGAATGTAATGATTTTTTTACAAAACCTTAATTTTATGAATTTGTATATTCGTGTGAAATTCGAGCGCAATCGAAAAATTATTTCTCATGAAAATTGCAATTTACGATTTTTTCGATTTTTTAAACTTTCTTCGACTTATAACACCTACATGCTTTATCCGCTTGTAATGATTTTTTCACAGAACCTTAATTTTTATGAATTTTTATATTCGTGTGAAATTTGAACGCAATCAACAAATAATTTTTTATGAAAATCACAATTTTACGACTTTACGATTGTTTAAAACATTCTTTGACTTATAACGCCTACATGCTTTATGCGATTGTAATGATTTTTGCACAGAACCTTAATTTTATTGAATTAATATATTGGTGTGAAATTTTAAACCCAATCGAAAAATAATTTCTCATAAGATAATAGCAATTTTACGCTTTTTTTCGTGTAAAAAAAAATACGCTCATCCAACAACGCGCCTGAAAAAGCGTTTGCGAAGCTTTCCTTGTACAGTATAACTCTTTGATCACCTGTATCAATGTTGTGCACACTAAAACAGAATAAGATGACAAGCTAACATAACGTTTAAAAAAATGGTATGCTTATTTAGTTGGATGAGCGAGCGAAGACTTCAATTTCACCTACCCTGAAAAATAGCTCGTTTTGTTTTGTTTTATTTTGTCTGTTTGCTCTCTACCGGGCAATCGGCAAATATGCAATATTGATGAAATTTTCAGGGGACCTTGAAAATCTCTGAACTTAGATCAGTTAGTTTTTGGTACAATCGAAGAAATATTTCTAATGAATATCGTACTGTTACGACTATTTTCGATATTTTAATGCTATATATTAACGTAATATTTGGCCCACGACCGGGCAAACGGCAACTCCGATCTTGATGAAACTTTATGGGAACGTTCAAATCACCGAACTTAGATATGTTTTGATTTCAAGGGCAATCTAAGAATTATTTCTCACAAAAATCTTATTTTTAAGGGCAACGATAATCAGCCATAAAGTTCAACCATTAACGAGACTGGAAAAAGCGTTAGCGAAGCGGCCTAAAGGCTATTCAATAATTTGCGTAGTCATTATTTCGTTACGATCACTGTAATGAGACAGTGTGAAGTACATGTAGGCCTAAGTAACAAATAAGACTGCCCAGTCGCCCCACACCAATTATTAGATACGAAATGCATCGGACGTCATTTGAATCTAATGTGCTATTCGATATTGTTTCCCTGATAATATTATAGTGTATCAACATTTTATTTGCTTTGGGCATATTTTATAGTACAACTGTTTTCATCACCTAACAATGTTGTGCATATATACACACTTGAACAACAAATATGACAAGTTAACATTTCGTATTTTTAAAATGGTATGCTTATTTAGTACCCAAAGATAACTTGAAGGCGCGATTGAATTTGTTCGTATTATTACTTTTAAGCGTGTTCCCACCATGGACGGTGTAAGCATGGACGAATAGTAACCTGCGCCTTGTAAATCCGTTGTATAGCGATCGAGACTTGAAGTTCACGGGGGCAACCACCCTCCGCTCCCCCGGAGCACCGTAGTTTTCGTCTAGCGCTACGGCGGGCTCAGGGGCGGGCTAGCCTGCATGTGACAAGGCTCCGTGGGCGCAAGGTCGTCCCGTTATTTCCGCTATGATACCTGTTTCCCGTCGTTTTCGTTCGTCTTGAAAATAGCTTTCTCACATTTCTCCCAACTATCTTCATAATTATGAAAACATTAATATGATTTTCGAAAAAGGCCATGCTGTGATTTACGTTTTAGTCTTCTTACGACAAAATACAAGGTCTTGATGATGTGATAGTGAGTAGATTCTAAATACGAATTTTTTTTGTTATTTATTTATTTATATTGAAAGGAAAGACTACTGCAAACCATGCAAAAATACTTGATTTTGCCAATATCTCAAGAAACGCTATGAAAAATCGAATTAATTAACGTATTCTGAAATTGAAAACCGTAATGATTGTAATAACTTATACGAATAGTTTTCAAGAAAGGACCTTACTTTTTGTAAATTTTGAATAACGTACGTATGGATTGCTAAAATCCGGTAATTTCGCATATTAAATCATTCGTTATTTAATGCCTATTGCGGGTTTGGGTAGGGGTAAACGTTTTCACATTATTAATATTGTAAACGAATTATTTCGCAAAGCATGAACGAAACACATTATTGGTGTATAGCTTTATTTTGTGTTGCGTGCCGTGTCTAAATAACACTCTTGTTAGTGGTCAAGTGTCAATGCTACCGTCAAGTGTCAGTGTGAACGTAAGAAATGGTTCTAGGTTTATAACTAAAGGTACAAAAACAAACACCGACATTGAACTTGGAAGTTGTGTGCAGTAGAAACGTGTTGATGCGGTCATCTTATTCTTTGCACGAGTGAGCATTGTTTTTTAAACACGAAAGACATTGTAATTACATTATTTTTGTAGGAATAAAATACGCAACTGACCGTTATGTAAACTATGCGAGAACGATAGGAACTAAACAAGGCTTGCGTGTGCGTGTGCGAGTTCTGCGTATGGTATCCTACATCAAAACGTCGTAATTCAGGAAGAACCATTTTATCTATACTCGCTAATTTCGAAACTGTTAATTATTGTTTATCAAAATAAGACACAGTCAAATCATGGAGTTATAAATAGTACGTCGTAACTCCATGGTCAAATGATCTTTGAAGATTACAATGCTAAAGTTTATTCTTCTATTCCTCGAACAAAGGCGGTTTTCCTAACACACAGGACTATACAGCTATATACTAAAATAATAATTAAACTAATTTGTACTGAGTGAGTGGTCTTGAAGCCACGTGAAATGCAAAATAACAAGCATACTTTTTACTTACATGGTGAACAAGTGCGTCTACAACGTTGCCATAACAAACAAAATTAAATTGATGTGACGATATATTGTGCGAAGTTAATTGCAAATGCGTTCCCGAGCTATGATTAAATTCAATAAAAATACATATTCCTAAGTGTCGTGTTCTGTTTAATTAAAACATTCCTAGAACTAAAATTGTATCGACTTATGGCTAAAAGTAACATAAAAATATTTTAACACACAAAATAACAGTTATGTATAACCATTATAGCAATATTATTTACACCAGACCCCTGTGACAATCAGTCTTTTTTTCTGAGTAGCTGACTAAAATTAATACAAAATGTTATTCTTTTTTATGGCCATTTCTGAACAGCAGGCCTACTAACGAAGTAATTCAAATCGGACATGACGCAACATCCGCAATATTTCCGTGTCCCGTGCAGATTAAAATACCAGTAACCTGCACAATTTGTTGTTTTTTCATGGCGCCAGGTTTCAAGCACATGAATCAAATTCGCAGTTGGAAATTCATTAGGCCTACCTGTAGTGATTTACGTGGAATGTGAATGTAAATGTTATCACTAACTATTCTCACAGATAATATGCTCTTGCTGTGCTACGAGTGTTAATTACACATGTCAATTAAAACACGTGTTACCACAATCTTGATTGAAAGCTTGTACCACTTCAGCGCAATCGCTCGACATACAAGACATCCCGTTAAGATTAATTAGCCTAAGTTGAGTCATGTTTCCGCCAGGGAAACTATGAAATTTTAAAGGGTGATCGCCGTATGGAGAGGTGAGAAAATACCGACAGGAAGAGTAGTTTGTCCCTGGGCTCCTTGCTTGTCGTAGCCACAGAGCCGCTGGGGTAATAGGCCGGATTATTTTCAGGTGGTTCCCAGCCCCTGTATAGTGTCCACCTCCCATTCTTTTCGCCACTCCAAAGACTGAAAAAATAAGTAGAATACAAAAAAATATTTAATCGATTTATTAATTATCAATACAAAAAAAGTATGTATGTATAACCTTTCACTGCTTTCACTTCCCTCGTGTAGAATGTTTGGATAGCTGAAGCAGATGTGCATACGTGTTTTAAAATATTCTTTATCTATTGCTAATAATAATAATATATAAAAAGTGAATGCACAAAAGATTATCCGAGAGCTTTTTGTCGCTTTTGCTTTCATATTTTCATTAATTTATTTTTCATATTTCAAATTTTTATATTTTGAATTTATATCTTTGGATTTGATATGTTTTATGTTTTTATATGCTTTTAAAATTATTTTAGTCTATACCTCAATGTAAAATGGCAGAAATGCTGTATTTGAGTGAACCATACATAAAAATAAATAAATAAATAAATAAATAAATAAATAAATAAAAAAAATAAAAAAAATAAATAAATACATAAATAAATAAATAAATAAATAAATAAATAAATAAATAAATAAATAAATAAATAAATAAATAAATAAATAAATAAATAAATAAATGGTGGATGGTGGATAGCTTTCGATATGTTTACCTGAAATGTAACCAGCGACTAAGCGACTAAAATAATCTCGTCTACCAATTAATGTGGAAAAGAATGTTCACCAATAACATTCATTATCACATAATATTAAGCATATCCAGTAGGGTGGGTCGAAAAAAATGTTTTTGTTTTTTTTCGGAACGCTTTAGTGGGGAAAAAAAAAGTTGCCTATTGTAATTAGAAGAAAAACGGCACTAAAGAAATTAAAATCGGTTGACATCTTCCGTTCGCGCATCGGACCTAAAGTTAATGAAAAATTACAAAACCGCGACTTTTTTGTACTTTTTTTTGTAACTAATATTTTTTTTTCCGAACGCTTTAGTGCGGAAAATTTTCCTATTGTAATAAGAGAAAACGGCATTAAAGAATTTAAAATCGGTTAGCAGCTTCCGTTCGCGCATCATACTTAAAGTTAATGAAAAATTGCAAAATGGGCGACTTTTTTGCAGAATTTTTAAGTATGGAAAAATTTTTAAAATAAACACGCTTTAATTTTTTTAAAATGCTTGTTTTATGGTTTAAATAAACCTAAACAAATTATATTCTGATTAATAAACCTAATTTTTTCCGTCGCGCAACGTCCCAAATTAAAAAAAGAAAAATACAAATTGTTGCAATTTTTTAAATGTGCAACACTTAGCTCGTTTCGCGAGAACAAACGACCCAGAACTCACCACGTGGAGGTAGTTGCACGTCGAGTTTTCCCCCCAACACCCTACCCACCAACCATCCAATTGTTGGGTGTGGAATTTACATTTTATTTACAACTATTTACAACGATTTTCCATAGAGTAGGTAGGATCTTTGGCTTACTGTGTATTTAATTTCCTTTTTATTTTCTACACATTTTGAAGTCTGATTTTGTGGAGAAATGGGCATGTCCGATCTCGACTTCAGTGTTGCTCGGATATAGCCATCTCTGGCTTCATGACCACATACTTTACTCGAGGCCCCTGTCACAAGTTTGACACACCTCTCCACCCGCCTGGGTTTTGACAGGGAAACTTGTGTATATCTCTGATGGACTTAGTGTCAGAATTGATGAGTGATTAAAAACCATCTTCACTGAGGTCCCGCAGCTTTGGGGGGGAATACAACACACAAAAAATTCCAATTAATTATTTCAGTGTAATCGAAAGCTTGAAAGTTTATCTTTGGTGGTACAAAATTTCTAACAATCTTCTTTTGGGACGGTTAGTCTTGCTTTTAAGATCCTTCTGTAACCAAGCTCCCGAATATGTTCTCTATCATCGACAAGCATTGCCAACAGAAGATTCTCTGGGTGCTCAAGAACGCATTTCGTTCTATTACTGGATCGACAAACTTGAAGTAATTCGTCGGATAAATACCGTGATGTTTTGGATTGCTTGAAAGACATGTTTTGGGCTGTCAGTAAAATATTTGCTCTTTTTTATGGCAAACCACACAGGCATGTAAGATTTTAAGATGAAGCCAACTATTTCTTTTAAGTTTCTGGATGGATCTGATGAACTTATATCAACCTCAGGACTCGGTTGGCCGCAGTTAGGGCCCTCTGGAATGGGGCATAGGACCAGGGGCCCGATTGCCAAGTCTTCTGGACAATGTCCCAAGGTGATTGATTGCACTTGAAATGGTCCAACAAAACTGTTGGTCTTTGCTCAAAAAATTCCTGTCTATATCAGGAATCGAACAATCTATGGGTTCATAGTCGACCACAAGGAGATTTTCACAGCAAGTGAGCTGCTGCCCGATTGGCCCACCAAAAGATTTAGGCCCTGCAGTTTTTTTGTCGATGATAGAGAACATATTTGGGAGCTTGGTTTTCAGAAGGATTATAAAAGCAAAACAAACCGTCCAGAAGAAGAAGATTGTAAGAAATTTCGTACCACTGAAAATAAACTTTCAAGTTTCCGATAACACTGAAATAAATTTAAATTTGGGATTCTTGTGTGTTGTATTCTCCCCCAATGCTGCGGGACCTCAGTGAAGGGTGATATTTAATCACTCATCAATTCTGACACTAAGTCCATCAGAGATATACACAAAATTTCCCCCGTCACACCCCCGGCTGTGGAGAGGTGTGTCAAAATTGTGACAGGGGCCTCGAGTAAAATATGTGGTCATGAAGCCAGAGATGGGTATATCCCAGCAACACTGAAGTCGAGATCGGACATGCCTCATTTCTCCACAAATCACTTCAAATGTGTAGAAAAATATAAAAAAGAAATTTAAAAACACAGTAAGCCAAAGATCTTACCTACTCTATGGAAAATCGTTTGTAAATAGTTGTAAAATATAATGTAAATTTCACACCCAACAATTGGATTGTTGGTTGGGTAGGGTGTGGTGGGGAAATCGACATGCAACTACCTCCACGGGGGTGAGTTCTGGGGCGTTTTGTTCTAGCAAAAAGAGCTAAGTGTTTTCACAGTGAAAATTGCGACAAATTTGTATTTTTCTGTTTTTTTTTAAAACGTTGCGCGAACGGAAAAAAATTAGATTATTGATCAGAATTTAATTTATTTAGGTTATTTTAACCATAAAACAAGCATAAAAAACTAAAGCGTGTATATTTAAAAGGTTTTACCATACTTAAAAAATCTCCCAAAAAAATCGCGATTTTTGCAATTTTTCATTACTTTAAGTACGATGCGCGAACGGAAGATGCTTACCGATTTTAAATTCTTTATGCTGTTTTTCTTCTTATTACAATAGGAAACTTTTCCGCACTAAAACGTTCCTAAAAAAAAATATTTAGTTACAAAAAAAAAGTACAAAAAGTCGAGGTTTTTGAAATTTTTTATTAACTTTAGGTCCCATGCGCGAACGGAAGATGTTAACCCATTTTAATTTTTTTGATGCCGTTTTTTTTTCTAATTACAATAGGCAACTTTTCCGCACTAAAGCGTTCAGAAAAAAACAAGACATTTTTTCGACCCACCCTAATATCCAGTATACATGTATACGCAAGATTTGAAGGTTTATTCTCTTTCTCTTTCTTTCTTTTTATCAAATCAATAATTCTCAAATGTGAATGCGGAAGATTAAGTGCTGTTTCTCGTTTTTCCAAGATTTGCAACTTGCCAAACTTTTGCAATGTAGAATAGAGAAAACCAGATGCTGAAGGGGATTGAAATTGCAGTTTTAAGTTGTTTTTAAACCTTGGAGATATAGATATGATAGCTGTGCTTGAAAGTGTTGTTGGATGAGCGTAGCGAGCGTAGCGAGCGAAGCGAAGATTCCATTTCACTACACTGGAGAAAAAAATCCGGAATGTTTTTTTTTTTTTTTTTTTTCTTTCTTTCTTTCTTTCTTTCTGTATTTTTGTCTGTTTGTAAACACGATTCCGGGAAACCGATACTCCGATTGCGATGAAATTTTTATGGCGGCTTCGAAATCTCTGAACTTAGAACTGCCACGTTTTTGAGCGCAAACGAAAATTATTTCTCAAAAAACGCAATTTTACGATTTTTTTCGATTTTTTAAAAATCTTCGACTTATAACACCTACATGCTTTAACCGATTGTAATGATTTTTTCACAGAACCTTAATTTTATGAATTAATATATTCGTGTGAAATTTGAGCGCAATCGAATGATTATTTTTGAAAATCGCAATTTTACGATTTTTTTCTTTTTTTAAATGTCGATTAACTAAAAAAATTAAAATTAAAGTTTATTTTTTATTTAATTTAAATTTTTTTTTTTTTTAAATCTTCAACAGTAATGATTTTTTCACAGAACAACAGAAAATCCGCATAACACATGGCAGCTCAATACACCAATTACGCTCATCCAACAACGCGGCGGGACTTAAGCGTTTTCCTAGTACAATAGCATAATGCAAATAAATAGTTTATAAATTGTACATGATAAAAAACTGACATAGTGGTCCCAACGAAAGAATGCAGATAGCTCGAAATTGTTTCCCCTAACGTAACAACTTTGTCAACTCTATTCACGCTAGTTCAGCGTGGATCATTCACACGGAGAAGCTTGTGATCTAGCACATTTTTATAACCCCCAACTACAAAGCATCTGCATTCTTTCGTTGAAGCTAGTATAGTTTACAATTTAGGAAAATGGGACGTGATGATTGACAGATTTTAAAGAAATGCATAGCAAGAGGAAAAATTGGCACTTTGAAACTAATCCAAGAATTGAAAACAAGATGTATCCTCAAAATAAAGAAGAACTCGTCACATTTTTGTTGGAAACACTAATGAATAGATTTTATGTAAATTTCTGGATTGATTTACATAAAATCTATTACATCCCCTACGGGAGTGTTTCCCAAATTGAGAAACTAATGAATAAGTTGTACAATATCGAGCTATTATATTAGGTTTAATCTGAACGCCACTGATGGTTCATGCCAGTTCGTACTTACATCTTTCAGCATCTTCTCCGCCGCCTCGGGGTCGTAGTTGCGAGCTGGAAATTAAAATCAAATCAGCCATCATTGAAATGGCGGGAGAAACTAGAAAGTGAGACACACATCACTCAATTAATCACATACATAATACATTGTCAATTTGATTACCCGTGATAAGTTTGGCCTAATGACATGTGAAAATATTCACGGCAGGAGCTTTGATATAGTGAGGTGCAGATTTAAGGTT
>JAMZAV010014560.1:0-14429 GCA_024449915.1 Sweltsa coloradensis
ATCTTTTTTTCACAAGTTTTTGGATTTTTAATGTCCATAATATCTGCTCTTTCAAAAAAGAAATATGATATTTTAGATATCGAAAATGAAGACTTAGAGTCAAAAGTGAGCTTTTTATCTGTGAGAGACCTTGCAGCATAAAAACAGCTTTTAAAACAATTTACCTAAGAGTTGGAGATAAAACTTTTTTTCACAGTTTATTTTGGACGTTTTAATGTCCATAATATCTGCTCAATCAAAATGAGAAATTTAATGATTTAAGATATATAGAAGTGAGCTTTTTATCTGTGAGAGACCTTGCAGGCAGTACAAAACATTTTTTACAATTTACTAAGATTTGGGGAGATAAAACTTTATTTCACAAGTTATTTTGGAACTTATTAATGTCCATAATATCTGCTCAATCAAAATAAGAAATAAAATGATTTTAGATATCGACAATGAAGACTTTAGAGATCGGCCTTATATAGGAAAGTGAGCTGTTTATCTGTGAGAGACCTTGCAGGCAGTAACAAAACAGTTTTTAACAATTACCTAAGAGTTGGAGACAAAACTTTATTTCACAAGTTATGTTGGTCGTATTAATGTCCATAATATCTGCTAAATCAAAATAAGAAATTTTGATTTTAGATAGATAGATAGATAGATAACTTTATTCATCTTGACCAGGCACATTGTACATGTTTGACTCCGGAGGAGAAGGTGAATAGCCTAAGGTACTTACAGATAAGTTATGTAATCCTAGTACTACAGAGTAATCATGTACATTAAGTAAATAAAGAAAATTATGAGAATAAAATAAATTAATACATTGTAATAATTGTAACATTGTGGACTGTGAAATCTACACTCAATGGTGTAAGAATAATAATTTATATGAGAAATCTATTTTACAATTGTTTGTGGATAAGCCAACATGTGGGAGGATAATATAAAAGTGGAATTTAAAAATAAGAATGACATTGATAAAATATTTTTAATTTATGGAAGTATAACTGGAGAAGAGAATTGTTGAATGAGGTGATTTACAATTGGTAAAAGAAAATGGCACAGATAAAAGTATGAGGACATAATGATATGGAGGCATATAACTAAAAAATGGTAATCATATGTTACAACTTACAATGTCAGTAGACTTTGAAACAGGACTTTAAAACAGGTGATATATCATTATTGCTGAATTTAGCTAGAATAATAATTGTTTATTATTTATTAATTAATTAATTGTTCATTATTTATAATTGTTTATTATTTACATTGAGAGGTAGTCACTAACCGAGTAGAAGCTGTTTTCTGTGAGATATATTTTTAACTTGTGTTTGAAGGAAGGCAGGGTGGGGGAGGTTTTTATGTTTTCTGGGAGCTTGTTGTAAAGGGTGGAGGCAAGGTACTCTGGGCCTAGTGCAAAAAGGCGCAGGTGGTGGGGCGGCCTATGTAGGGAAGGATGGCTCTTGTGTTGTGGCAGTGCACAGACGATTGAGAGGGAAGAGGTTACTATTTTGTGCGAACAAAGAGTGCAGCAGACTGATGAGTGTGCATGCTAGAGTTAGAATTCCTAATTCCTTAAAGAGCTCCTACAGGAGTTTTTTTCTGGAGACACCCGCAATAATGCGTATCCCCTTCTCTTTTGGAGGATGAATATTTATTAGCTTGGGGGGAGGCTCCCAAAATAGCAGGCCATAGGATAAGTGAGGTGGATGTGGGCAAAGTAGACTTGCAATAAGATATGGGGGTGAACAATTTGTTTGAGCTTACGGATAGAGTAGCATCCAGTAAAATTTTGTTGGCAAACATGGTCAACAGGATAAAACCAGTCAAGTTTTTCGGTAAAATGCAAGGCCAAGGACTTTTAAAACGATGCGGGGGGGTTTATATCAAACTCTAGATGAACTAGGGGACTAGCAGTGGGATCTTATTGGGGGTGTGAAAGTATAGGTATACCTTTTTTAGAGCGCGAGATGTAGAGTTGATTGTCTCGGCTGTATGATGACATTTTAGCCACTTGGCTTTTGATTAGGGGGGCAAGTGCCTGAGAGGATGGATGTTAGGTAGGGTCAGCAAATGGCTGGAGTCATCCGCATATTGTGTGAGAATACCCTCATCCAGAAAGGTGGCCTGGTCATTACATATATGATATAGGCTAGGGGTCCGAGTAGGGAAACCCCTGGGGAACTCCACAGACTATGGACAGAGATTTAGAGCGGGTTTTGGTGACGGATAGACCATTGGCTGTCTCGATTTCGACTACTTGAGAGCGGCCGGAGAGAAAAGAGGAAATCCAATCTAAAGCGATCCCTCGGATGCCATAGGTATATAGTTTTCCAAGGAGAATTTTGTGATCTATCGTATCAAAAGCCTTTGTCATGTCGTAGAACACTCCTACCGCGTGGTCACCTTTGTCCAAAGCAGAGTAGAGAGGGGAAAGAAAACTGAAGATTGCGCTTGTGGTGGATTTATTTTTCAAAAAACCATGCTGAGTAGGGGAGAGAATGTGTTTGATAATTTAGAAATTATGATGACGATCATGCATGATGTATTCATATATTTTGGAAAAAGATGAGAGCAGGGAGATGGGTCGATATTTAAAGTCATCTCAGATTTTTTACCTTTGTGTTTGTAAAATGGGGATTATTTTTGTGCCTTCAGTTTTGAGGGGAAAATGCCATCAGAAAAGGATTGATTAATGATGTAGGCTAATGGGCCGGAAATAAAGTCCATACATTTGAAAGAAGGGAGCCTGGCACCTCGTCAAGCCCCATATGAGTGTTTGGAACTAAGTTTCCTAGTTACAGTAGTACTTCGATTGGAGTGGGTTGGTGGAGAAGATAGTTGGCGATCAGAAGGTGGTGAGAGTTTTGGAGGAGGGGGAGGGTAAATTGATGCATTGGGCTTACCAGCCGGGTTGCACGAGTTGATGAAGAAGTCATTAAAGAGTTCACTTTGAGATGATGCGTCAGATATAACTTTACCGTTAGCGATAAGAAGAGGTTGCATTTAGGTTGCGGGGCATTGGTCTGTGATTTAATCAGGGACCAAATAGCTTTTGAGGTTTTTCTTAGATTCTGATATTAAGGAGTCGTTATAGTAGATTTTAGCTTGGCGAATGTTTCTAGCATGAGACTTTTTTAAATCCGATTTTGTTTTTTTACTGGTCGAGTTGTTGGACGACTTCAGTTCAAAATAAAGGGGATCGCAAGGTCTGGGCTTCAGATCGCAGTTCCTGTGTGATCCAGGAATTGACTTTGGGTTTAAAGCGGGGACAGCTTTTAGGGGAAAATGATATATTGAAGTGATACAGGAAATGGTAAGAAAACTAGAGAAGAGTACATCTGCATCTCCAGGAGTTGACAGTGACTGCCAATTTTCTGCACTTAGCCGTGTTAGAAAGTTGTCTGTATTTTTGGGACTGAAAGAACGTTTCATTCCCTTCATTTTTGGGGGTTGATTTTGGAGAGATAAACGTTGAGAATGAGGAGGTGATGGTCGGACAGGCCAGGGTCAGTAGAGCTGACGGAAAACAATGCTGGTCGAGAGAAGTGAAAATGTTGTCGATAAGAGGCTGCTAGTGGCAGTGACACGGGTTGGAGTATCAATGGTTTCAATGATATTGAAGGGGGTGGACTAGATCGAGCATTTTAGATCGGGATGGCGTTTGGGAAAAAGCAGGTCCACTTTGTGGTCACTGCATAAGCTAAGTCTGCTTTAGGAAATTTTTTGGGTGAGAAGATGAGCACTTCATCAAGCTTGGAAGAAATGTATTTAAACCAAGAGGGGAACGGTAGACAGAGGAATTAAAAAGTGATGACCGAGAGAGCGCCATGAACATGCTACACTTTCAAACACTTTCTCGGTGCAGTAGGGTTTGACTTCAGGGATGGGAATGAGGTTGAGGTGGGGTTTGGCAAGGATTGCAACACCTCCATGGATGAACGTGGAGCGACAGAAAAAGTCAATATTAGCGTAGCCGGAGATGCAAAAGGAGTTAATTTCGTGTGAAGTAAGCCAGTGTTCCGAGAAGCAAAAGATATCAGGGAGAGGCGCTTGGTTAGAAGCTAAATTTCTTCGTTTTTGTTCCGGATTGGGGCAGATATTAAGGAATGCGATTTTAGGGCTCTGTATTGATTTGTTGGGTTGTTTCAGAGTCGAGCAGATTTTAGGCGAGGTTGTTTAGTAGTTTGGGGCTGAGGCCATTAACAGATGGGGTATTATTAGGGTGACTGTGTCCCTAGCCTTAGTTTGTTTTAAATTGGCAACCCACTTTTTGGCTGAGCAAAAGAAAATTTACAGTTTTTGAGTGATTAAGGGCTTTGTGTTTACTTTAGTGATTTGGGGCTGGTTACGTGTGGGGTGGAGATTACCCTTTTTTTACTTTTTTTATTGATAATAGTTTATGGGTTGTAATTAAGGGGGTTTGCCTGTTGCGACGGAAGCTCAGTTGCAGTCACGGGTAGAGTCCGGTCACCAGGGGCCTCGTGCAGGATGGATCCTGCTATAAACGGGTTGCGATGGTGGCTCAGCTGGAAAGTCTCCTCGACCGTGGAGGAGGGCGTTTGGGGTGACTTGGTCATCCTCAAATTTGGCCACTTTCAGCGACAGCGAGAGGGGGCGACTGGGCAATCTCATCTTCTTCGTATGTGGTAGTCTCCACATCCGTGGAGGAAGGCGATTGGGTGACCTTGTCATCCTTGGATTTGGCCTCCTCACGAGAGGTTCCGTGACTAACGCAGGCTGTGGCTCAGCAGTAACGCTGACGTCCATCAGGGTCAGCCTCTGTGGGGGGGTTGTGTTGGGAAGGAGTAAAGGGCATCCAACATGGGGGCAGTTGAAGGGGCAGTTGCATAGAACAAAGAATTTTGTTGGAAGATACGGGGTCAATCTGGATGTTGGCGAGGGCTTTGGGGATTTGTAGCCCGGAATTTGCGTTCTTGAGTCGCGAAATATGTCTTCAATCATGGCCTTGAAAAAATGGCCAGTACATATGATCGAGGACACACCAAGGGCGGGGCATGGCAATTTTGTCGATGTGGTAGAAATCACAGTATGCTCGGAGGTTTTTTGGGGTAGCTCGTAGGTTATGTGCAAGCGGCTTACTTCTCGAGACCTGCTTAGTTATCAGGTAGAAATGATTCTGCCTTCCGCATGGAGTGTTGCAAAGCTTCCGCCCCTCTTCTTGTTGAATCAGATGATCCACGCACCCAAAATTTACTTTTGAAACTTGCTGCGATGCCTTGGCTCTTTTCCCAAAATCAGCCCCAACACAGTGCACGAGGGAAATTAATGAGGGGGCGTCAAATAGGTTCCCTTTGGGAAAGCTCTGTGATTGTTGGGGCCCAAATTGCGGGGGCTTTGTTTTTTGCTGGTTGGTATGAGGTAGTAGGGGGATTGGAGTGGGAGGGATCTGTACAATAGTAGACTGAGTGGTATGCTTTTAGTGGGGGATGGGAGAAGAGTTTGTGGATTCGAATTGGAAGTAGATTGCCCTTACGCTCGGCCGTTGACTGTCTAGGCCTGCCATGTCTCTTTGTGGTGATTGATGATGAGGATGGTTGCGGAGCCGGAGGAGCGGGGCTGAGACTGGTGTTTTGATTTTGGGAACGGTGTAGTTAAGTGAAGGTGTTTGGTTGCCAACTCATTACTAAGCACATTTCGGCCAACAAGTTGTGGATGGTGGAATGACCCTGCTTTTTGGGGGTGTAGGCCCCCTTTTTGGACAGATGGCGTTTTGGGTATATTGAGTTGTTTATCTCAACATAAGTGGCTTGCAGTAAGTAACATTTTCTTTTTAATTCACTGTTGACTTCTTCACCAAGTCCTTGCTTTCTATTTTCACTGCGGTGTGCGATGGAGGTGAAAGCGATTGAGGCACGTGGGAATGTTTTTTTGGGTAGTCCTTAGCAGTTGATACATATCATTAGATATTTGCCCAATGCTACGTCTGTTGATAGAATTTGTGCCACAGTGCAACATACGACACATACATTGGGGTCATCAGTTCTTGACTTAGCAGTTTTTGTAGCTGAAATGGTTGTATGCCTGGATGGGTTTCCAGGATATAGATGTCGTTTGCTTAATGTAGCTGCACCCAACAAACATTGAGTCGCTGATTACTGGGTTAGTAAGTTTGGGGCTAGGCTGTTTACCGGTTGAGAGCCTCGGATCAGTAGAACGAGCAACTAGGTGACTGGCCATCCGGGCCTGGGCTTACACCCATTCGAGTATGATGGGAGAACAGGAATTCAGTTGCGTTGAAAAGTGATGGCCTTGCCTTTGTTGTTGCCAGGAACATGAACGGTTATGTTTCACCGCAGTGTCATTGGGTCACTGTAGGCCTACTGTACGAAGGAAGATCAGATGTTACAACAGCAGTTTTGTCAAAATTTATTGATATCGACAATCCCCTTTTGCAATTTTGCTACTTTAAAATTTGCAAATATCCAACAAATCCTTATAATGCTGGCCACCTCGATTTTAAATTTAATACAATATTGTCTAGATTTGCAATTATTTTAAAAAAATTTTTCTTCATTCAAATTTGTTCTAAGCCCTTTTTTTTTCAAGTTTTAGAATATGTTCCTTGCTTTCAGGTCTGGAAGGGCAACTTGAATCTTCTCCATGGAATGTGTAGCCCATCACACACATTATGCTGAATTGTAGTGCCTAACTGATCAAATTTAGAAATCTTTCTTGTTTGTCAAGGTCGGGTTTTCGATAACCTGTTTATTCACATTTACGTGATTTTCATTTTCATGTCCATGTCGCATTTTTATTCTGTGAATTATTTGATTTCTTTATAATATACTTATTTAATGACTTTTTCAGGTTAACGTTCTGTTTGTTGAGCTTGTCAAATAATTTCTCCAAAGTTCCTCTTTCCATAATACCTTTCGAAGAAATGTTAAAATTAATAAGTTCAAATCGGATATCATCTATGGTCATTTTTCTTAAACATTTTTCATAAAAATTGCATAACTGATGCTGCCATGATAAACTTTATAACTGTCTAAAATCAATAGTTGAGTGACATATCTTTGTCAAAGAACTCAATAGAAAAACATTTAACTCACTTGTAACCATGCAACTGGATAAATGCCGTCCAAATAAAAATTTTAACCAAATGTCACTTTATAAAAACATAAATATTTTCACATACAAAAGGTAGAACTTACTTACTAATAATGGAGCTGCTAACACAGTCTTGAATCAATCATAGGTGTACAATCCATGTGGATTTACAAATGTTAAACCATCAAAAACATTTTTAAACATTTTATTATGCAGAAGCCAATGTTTTTAAAACAGCTATGATTCACTGCCTCATTTTAGAGATATAGGAAGTGAGCTGTTTATCTGTGAGAGACCTTGCAGGCAGTAACAAAACAGTTTTAACAATTACCTAAGAGTTGGAGACAAAACTTTATTTCACAAGTTATGTTGGTCGTATTAAAGTCCATAATATCTGCTCAAACGAAATACGAAATGTAATGATTTTTGATACAAAGGAAGTGAGCTGTTTATCTGTGAGAGACCTTGCAGGCAGTAACAAAAACAGTTTTAACAATTTACCCAAGAATTGGAGACAAACTTTAGTTCACAAGTCATGTTGGACGAATTAATGTCCATAATATCTGCTCAATCAAAATAAGAAATTTAATGATTTTAGAGATATAGGAAGTGAGCTGTTTATCTGTGAGAGACCTTGCAGGTAGTAACAAAACAGTTTTTATCAATTTACCTAAGAGTTGGAGATAAAACTTTATTTCATCGTTTATGTTGGGCGTATAAATGTCCATGTTGTGTGGCTCGTTTGTCTTGTGGTTAGCGTATCTGCTTCCAATGCAGAAGGTCCAGGGTTCGATTCCCGCTAAAGTCAGTAGTTTTTTAACTTCTGATTTGGACTTAAGTCCATCAGTTCTTGTCTTAGGATTTTGTAAACGGTGACTTTGGAGCCGTCCTAGCAACGAAGCACATAGTAATTTCAGAGTTGTTTTGAATCGGCTTTGTTGATTCTGGCGTCGATTCGCGGGTGTTAGGACTGTCCATACTACTGATTGCTATATTCCTATCCAAAATATCAATCTTTGGTTGGTTATCGCTCACTCGCCGATTGCGTCGGGTCCTACAGGGTTGGCTTGGTAGCTTTGATTTAAAGTCCTCCACTGAAAATCAGTTATATAACTGAGAGGATAGACTCTAAATACAATTTATTTATTTATTTATAATATCTGCTCAATCAAAATGAGAAATTTAATGATTCAAGATATATAGGAAGTGAGCTGTTTATCTGTTGAAAACCTTGCAGGCAGTAACAAAACAGTTTTTAACAATTTTCCTAAGAGTTGGAGATAAAACTTTATTTCACCGTTTATGTTGGACGTTTTAATGTCCATAATATCTGCTCAATCAAAATAAGAAATTTAATGATTTTAGAGATAAAGGAAGTGAGCTGTTTATCTGTGAGAGACCTTGCAGGCAGTAACAAAACAGTTTTTAACAATTTACCTAAGAGTTGGAGACAAAACTTTATTTCACAAGTTATGTTGGTCGTATTAATGTCCATAATATCTGCTCAATCAACATAAGAAATTTTGATTATAGAGATATAGGAAGTGAGCTGTTTATCTGTGAGAGACCTTGCAGGCAGTTACAAAATAGTTTTTAACAATTTGCTAAAGAGTTGGAGAGTAAACTTTTTTTCACCGTTTATGTTGGACTTATTATGTCCATAATATCTGTTCAATCAAAATAAGAAATTTAATGATTTTAGATATCGATAATGAAGACTTAGAGATCGGCCTTATATAGGAAGTGAGCTGTTTATCTGTGAGAGACCTTGCAGGCAGTAACAAAACAGTTTTTAACAATTTACCTAAGATTTGGAGACAAAACTTTATTTCACAAGTTATGTTGGTTGTATTAATGTCCATAATATCTGCTCAATCAAAATAAGAAATTTAATGATTTTAGAGATATTGGAAGTGAGCTGTTTATCTTTGAGAGACCTTGCAGGCAGTTACAAAACAGTTTTTTTAAAATTTACCTTAGAGTTGGAGATAAAACTTTATTTCACAAGAAATTTTATGTTGGACGTATAAATGTCCATAAAATCTGCTCAAACAAAATAAGAATGTAATGATTTTAGATATATAGGAAGTGAGCTGTTTTTCTGTGAGAGAACTTGCAGGCAGTAACAAAACAGTTTTTAACAATTACCAAAAGTTGGAGATAAAACTTTATTTCACAAGTTATGTTGGGACGTATAAATGTCCCATAATATCTGCTCAATCAAAATAAAAAATTTAATGATTTTAGATACATAGGGAAATGAGCTGTTTTTCTGTGAGAGACCTTGCAGGCAGTAAAAAAACAGTTTTTTTAAAAATTTACCAAGAGTTGGAGATAAAACTTTATTTTTAAAGTTATGTTGGACTTATTAATGTCCATAATATCTGCTCAATCAAAATAAGAAATATAATGATTTTAGATATCGATAATGAAGACTAAGAGATCGGCCTTATATAGGAAGTGAGCTGTTTATCTCGGAGACCTTGCAGGCAGTTACCCAAAAAAGTTTTTTTTTTACAATTTACCTAAAAGTTGGAGATAAAACTTTATTTCACCGTTTATGTTGGAGGTATTAATGTCCATAATATTTGCCCAATCAAAATAAGAAATTTAATGATTTTAGATACATAAGAAGTGAGCTGTTTATCTGTGAGAGACCTTGCAGGCAGTAACAAATCAGTTTTTTTACAATTTACCTAAGAGTTTTAGATAAAACTTACGGGTACAACCTTTCGTATGGATAGCAGCTGGTATCGAAGTGGCAACCTTGCGAATGAGGATATTGCTTCTGACGCGTTAGAATACTTCTATCGGTGAAGCAGTCCCAATACCATTAAACCCTCACCAATGAAGATAAACAATGAATACTTTTTGTCATCTGAACATCTGATGACGCGATATGAATATGACTTCAAAGTATCTTAACATGATCATCAGTCCTACATCTTTGCTTATAGTGCAATTCAAACATTTTAATTTAACTTATATTGATTTAATATGAGACCAAGACATAACAACACTATACATTTATACTCAAACATTCTTTAGCTAATATAACAAAACGCACCTCAATCCTCTCCAGATATGGTCAGTCAGTTCCATTCCAGACACGTCCCTTCCCCGGAACCTACCACTGCTGCGAGACGACACTGGCGATGCACCCAGAGCACTAAAGCTGCCCCCAGACGTTCAAACATTTCGTACAAGTTGCTTGACAACAGCCGTTTGACAAGCATGCTACTCACCACACATGAACCGATGTGCGTGGACACAGCGGTGGGGGGGGGGGGGGGTTTCATCTGGCCAACCTCATTAGAGGCCATTCCTTGCGTTCGGAAGTACGCAAAAAAGAATGTCTCCTTCATTATCCAAGCATAAAGTTGCGTGTGCTATTGTTGGTGGCACAAACCTTCTTCCTGAAGACGTGATGATCTCTTTTCGTACGAAATGTTTGAGTAGCCCCCCAGACATTCAAACATGCTGTCAAGCGCGGTCAAAATATCAAAACGGTTTGAAAACTACGATTTGCTTGACAACACGCTGACACGCCCCCCCACACGTTCCAACTTGCTGTCAAACACGATGTTGTCAAGCAACTTTTACGAAATGTTTGAACGTGTGGGGGCCGCTTTAGGCGATGCACCCAGAGCTTGAGGCCCAACTTGCCTTGCGTAATCACCGATAATCGATATATGATGGAATCGCCACACACGCCACCCACACCACAAAAATCACGCTCCAAATATTTTTTTAAAATTCGTAGTGTCCCAAATACAAACATCAGGTGAATTAGTGTAATGCCAATTTATAGTCAAAGGATGGAGGTAGAAATTTTATAAGTAACATTTGTGCTAACGCAAAATTGCTAGCAAAAAATGATTATTTACTATTGGGGCGAACAGATTATGATACATTTACGATAATCTAATCAACATTTTGGTATTTCTTATAATCCGATGTCATTGCAAATTTACATATAATACTTTACAAAGTAAAAACACCATGCAAAAGGACGTTAACGTATGTTTCAATCTTCTACATATAAAAAAATAAAAAAATCTTACAAGATCAAAACGTGCTCAAAACATAATTTGATTGGACGCCCTTGATGAAAATATTTAATGAAACTGTTTTTTTGGGACTATACACAACTGTTTGGACAGAACTAATCGCATCTACCCTGCATTTTGGAAATAATTTGGCAATATCATCGTAAAGTTTGGGAAAACCTATACACAAATATTTTGATTTCGTAATCTGAATATTTTCTGTAACACGTGGATTCGCAACTAATAACACCAGGAAAATTTATTTGGTAGTATTCTATTACCAAACTATCGAGGCGAGGCGTATTTGAGTTTAGTTGTGATAACGCAAAATTGATAACGGACTTTTGATGAAAAACTATCGCAATGTGTAAAATGTCAAAATTTTACGGCTGACTAAACTTGCATTTAGGAACACTTACGCCCCTCAAAACAGTATGAAATTTTAAGGAGTGATGCAGTGTTCTTTTGTAATCATGATTGTAAAGTTTCGTTGACATTGGTTAATATCTTCTACCTCAAATAAATGCATAGGTCTTGACGCGCTCCAAATGTACACAGATACATAATCTATAAACTTTTGCAAACCTATAAGGCCGCTCCCGAGAGTCGCGCCCTAAAAATGGATGACATTTACTTCAATTGCGATGAAAGCTACGAAACAACACACCATTTAAAACGTATTATCCCTTTCAAGGAGAAGCAGAAAAATACATTTAAACCATCATAAAATATAAACATATTTTAAACAATTGTGTTATTTATTCAACACATCTCTTCAATCTGAATATCATCTTTAATCATGTTTTGTTTTATGTGTCTTACGTCCGTCCTCCCCAATGGACCCCACAAATAGATTTGGCGTTATCTCAACAATTTTGAAATCGATATAGAAATACCTGTACAGAAATCTATGACATCAGCCTGTTTCGCTAAAAATATATGATCATACCCGCTACTCGCTACTCCTACTGAAAGGTTTTCTACCGTTAACTCTAGTCGTTAATGAATATGATAGGGATTGATACTTTGACATTTCCTTTACAACTACCCTAGCCCCGATTACCTAGTCCAACCCTTGAACAGGGCTTGAATTATCCTTGGTCAGTTTACCACGAGAATAAAGTATACATAAATCAGAGCTCGGCTACTCCGAATGTTGTTTTGTAGGGGCCTAGATGCAAGAAAATATACCCTACTACCAACTCGTCTAAATATAGCTGGGGGTATATTCTAAATTTAAAATTGATGGAAAAGTTTCCCAACCTCCCATTCATAAAATTGATGTTCCCCAAATTGTCCTTTAATATAATATTTAACTAAAATTACCGGCGCCTAATCACCTACTCAAATAACCTAAAATATCTAAAACACAACGAAACGAGTAGCAAAGCTGACGGTTGTTCTACAAAGGAATTGATTACGAATTGTTAACTTTTTTAATTAGCGAATTCTCGTTGAGGGCTGGTATGAAGGGGGGAAGGGGGGGGGAGATGTTGAGAGCTAGTTAAATATTTAATGTCAATTATGTGCTGGACAGTGTTTACAATATTTTCATTCGATAAAGTTTTATACACGTTACAAATTAGATAATTCATATTCCATGAAACACTTTAAAAATGTATATTTCAAAAGTGTCGTATATAAAAATGCATCACGCTATATTTACAGCAAGTGCAACGTTATCCACTCAAAACTTACTTGCCTGGAACATATTTGATCTTTAGTAACTTTTTAATAATATTTATTTCATTAAACATTAATCAAACGTTCATTTCACGTCATAAAACGTGTAAAATAGTATAAAATATGAATCCAATGTAATAATATGGATGACATTTACTCAATGTGGACGTGTTACAATACAACTTACAAAGTGGCTCATGATAATCCCTTGTTATTTGTGTTGTAACAAAGCGTATACGAATTATCGTATGAACAACCACGTTGAGCGATGAGAGCGCAAATCGCTTAAACCCATACTAGCTAAAGCTTCATTATAATAACAATCTTGTAATTTAAATAATAAACAGATTTCAATTTGGTAATTAAAAATTGTTTGTTGTTTAAATATTGTACTGCCATAAAATACTATGTAAATAAGAGCGTTATATTTGTAACTACAACAATGAACACTGATAAGTGAAATGAAAACTGTTGGACATAATGAAATCAAGACCCATTACTGCCCAACGCATCGTGTTGCTCACTCGACAGTTTACACTGCACCTCACACAACAATAGTCAGCATAACCTTATAGGCCTACACTCGTAATACCGAAAAACAAAACAAAATGTGGCTAAAAATTTCAAACCTATTAATTATCTGCCAAGATAACTTTTTATTACTTTTTACTACTAATGAAAACTTCTTCAAACGTCATAACTTTAAATTATTACTAATTAAAATGTGTATTACACTGTCGAGGAATTTGTTGCAAATCAAGATTATTTCAAGTTCATTATTATGTCTGCATTTGCGTAGTTAGTTTTATTTAATTGTCCTCCTTTGTAAATAAGTTTTTATAACAGAACACGATAGACGTTAAATAAATAAAAACACGTAATAATGCAAGATGTTACGAAATCAACATTTCATGTGCAGGTGTATTAAAAATAATCATCTGTGTGGTGTACCGTAAAAACTCTTCCTAAATACCTCTTTGTAAAATACATCATGCAGAAGAATATGAAGGTCAATTGTGCATAAATGTTAATATGCCGTTTTGTAATGTTTATTGTTTCCTGGAAATGAAACCATGCTGCTACATTCTATGAAACCCACGACCCATTTCGTCATCGAACAGCTCGAAGCCGCGTCGCTCTAAGCCCCAACTGAACAAAAAACTACAGAGCATTGCAAAAAAATCTGGAAATTGCAAATATACATTACTTTTT
The DNA here is from genome assembly GCA_024449915.1 of Sweltsa coloradensis. NCBI lineage: Eukaryota > Metazoa > Arthropoda > Insecta > Plecoptera > Chloroperlidae > Sweltsa > Sweltsa coloradensis. Next base: position 14,007 of record JAMZAV010014560.1, read on the forward strand.
CAGCAAACAAAAGATGAAAAGATCGAATGAGTTGAGGCGAGGAGAGCGTGGGAGTGAGCGAGTGAGGGGGATTGAGGGGAAGGGGGGAAGGGGAAGTGAAAGAGAGAGTGACACGAGAAAGACAAACAGGGACAGAGGTAAAGAATAACCATGATAAATGAGAGGAAGGACTAAAGAAGTACGAGAGCTATAGGCTACATTCATTTAAAAATAGGGTTCGTATTTGAATTCCGTTCATTTGCAATTGCTAAACTTTTTTCGTGCGCATACGTATATACATAAGCCCGGGCCGTTTCCCATCATCGCCGAATGTAATAGGATGGTGGAAAAGTCACATCTCCTAATGAAGCGAGTCGCGGCTCTCTGGGGAGCTAAAACTCCACCTAGCGGATAATTGGGGTCATGTTATAGGAGTGGAAACCA
>JAMZAV010014561.1:0-13929 GCA_024449915.1 Sweltsa coloradensis
TTATTTTTTTTTTTTAAAGGTTAAATAATCTTTTTTATTCAACATTGGGAAAAGAAAATTGTTTAAATTAAAAAATGCGGGTAGAATATTCCCAAAAAATTTTTGGCCAGGGGGTTATTTATTTTGGGATGGCGGAAAAGGGGGAATTTGCCCAAATTAAAAAAGTTGGGTTTTTTGGGGGGACGGGTTGAGGCGGGGATTCTTTTTTGTTGAAAAATTTTAAATTTTCAAAACCCCGGTTTTTTTAAAATTTTCTTAAAAAAACTTTTGGGGCAAAGAAAAATTTTTTCCACTTTATTATTTAAATAATCAAAAAAAAAAAAAACTTAACAAACCAAACCTTATTTTCGGATTTTTTAAAAAAACCCCCAGTTTTTTTTTTAAAAAACCAAAAACCCCTTTTTTTCCCAAATTTAAAAAAAAAACAACAAAACCAAAAATTTTAAAAAAGTTTTTTTTTGGGAGAACCAACAAAACGTTATTCTAATTGCCTTTACAGGGGAGGTTTTAAAAAATTTTTTTTGTTTTTTGGGATTTGGAAGCCTTTTTTTTATAAATGTTGTTTTTCGTTTTTGATTTGCAAAAAATATTCCAAAATCCTTCCAAAAAATGCGTGTTCACATTCTATCAAGATGTCACTCCATTTGGTGGTGACCTTATTTTCACGCGGTTAAAAAAAACTCACAAAAGCTCTTGGGAAAACCCGCCAGTTTATGGCCAAAAAGAATTTGATATCAAAGTCCCAAATCAGGGGGTTTACAGTATTTAAAAGAGTTAAGGGGCAATTGGTGATACAAGTATTCATCGTCTAATGTTTTGGTACAGTTAAAAACACACTAAACGCAGCTGTAGAACAGTTGCAAAGGTGTCACAAGTGACCGGTTTTGTACAAACTCAAACGATGGAGTTTTGAAAAATTATATCAACAATGAAGGTGGAAAGCGAATATAACATAATAACCAAATCAAGGCATGTTGCGAATAAATATAATATAATATAGGAAAGCTGTCACCAGTCATTCTAAGCAAGGAAATTGACAAAAACCCTGTTTCGAAAGCAGATTTGTTTAAAAACGAAAATTGGAAACGTATTGTTGCACTCAACGGGTGGTTCTTGGTAAGAACGTAGTAGCAAAAAACAGTGGTTATCTCAAATAAGTTTTCTTCCTAGAGATTAGATAGTTCGTCCACCTGGCCTTCATTTCTATCAAAACTCCATTCAACCACTTGAACTTAACTCAATGTCGCGCCCCAAAAATTGGTTAGAATTCGAATGTCCCAGTAGCACAAATAGAACGCCTTGTCCCCTGTGTTATGCCTGCACCAACTTTACTTGTCCTGAAATCAAAGTATTGCATTTAACCTGGTTTCCAAAGTCAACTTATTCATCTTAGTCGCTTGGAACAAAAGTTGATCCTACCAGTTTTGAACAATTTGTACTAGCTGACAAAACTTTGTACCTGGATGGCTATATGGTTTTAATTCCTTCTGCCCATCTTCTCTGTGGGGGCAAGCTCGTACGATCTCTCAGTGAGATTCCCCCTACTCGCTGATGGTAATTTCGCAGAACGTTACGGCAGCTCTTCAGGTGTTGCCTGTCTGTGACTAGCGAGACTCTAAAACAACAATTAACGGGGCGTTTGCTCAACAGTGTGTCTTGGTTAAACATAACGTATTTAGACTTAATTGACGACCCTTCTAAAAACTGGTGTTCGGGCACTGGGAGCTCTTTTTTGACCCACGAACAAATCTAGCTCGAAACGTCAACCGATGTGGCCTCGACCTTCAAAGTCCTTCAAGGATATACCTATCTGAACAACAGACAAGATGTGTCCAAACAACTTTTTCTGAAGGATATGTATGGGTAATGAAACAATCAGTTATTGAAAGCTAGGAAACTCCGATGAAGAAGGTGGAAATGTCAGTGTGTGTGTGTGCTCGTTCGCCGTGCCCTATACTGACGCGTATGTAATTGTTTTCCAGTTTCACGGCCGCGTTCGACTAATGTCGCCCGCACACCAACGCCACCGATGCCAGTTGTGTGCGAGCGAGCCGCACCAACCACATACATTGCCACGACATCCCTCACATTTGAAATTAACGCTGTGCAACGAGGAGTAGAAGCGCGACGAGAGATTGACGAGTTGCCTGCACAGTTGGCTGCAAGGCTGGCTGAAGTCGCGATAAGTGTTTGTACAAACACGTGCTCACATTCCTGCAGTTAAAGTTGAAATCGTAGAATGCGAGGAAGATTTTGACTGGGGTGAATCCATCTCGCTGCTAGAGCTACCAGAGTCTGTAGCCCAACCAGTTACTAATCAAGTTGGCCTGACCACACCCAAACCTGACTGATCAGACTACTCTGTTAAAATGTTAAGGATGCCAGAACACCCTGCTCTGCAACGCTGGTGTCTCACTGTTCCGAAATTTTCTTTCCCCATGATCCCCGTGTGTACTTCTTTACAATACACCGTCCTTTATTATCTTTATCGCTTACCATCGGACTGGCAACACCACCCAACAACTTCCAGAAGACGTCCATCACTACGAAACCGCCAACCTCTGAGGGCACTATCAGTTTCATAAGCTTTCAGAAGCCAGACTGGAGTTGGTGTCGCTCAAATAGAATTTTACGATGATAATAAGCGAAAATCAGACCACGAGGTAGCAAACCATCTGCGTAGGAAAGAAGCAAAGAGGAAGAACATCGGGTGAAAATTCAGTTGTTGGAAATTGAAGTACAAATAAAACAAGCAATTTAAAACATGGGGTTCAACGATGTGGTAATAGTGGAGAAGTAGTCCCTCCACGAATTCTTCTTACTCTGTTTAATGATACATTGGGCCTTGGCCTTCAGGCGTTTGAAGGCTATCAAGTTCTCAGAAGTAGAGTATGTAATTGTCTGTAAGTTTTTTTTGGGCTTTAAAGATATGAAAGATATTTCTACACGACGTACGCCAAGAGGCTCCTACTATAATTCGAATGGCCCGTTTTTGTAATCGTAAAACTCTTATAGCTTGTGGCGAGTTTCCCCAGAAAATAAGTCCGTAAGATATGTGTGAGTGGATGTGAGCATGGTATATGAGAATAAGGACGTTGTGGTTGACTAGGGCTTTTATTCTTCTGAGGAGGAAACAACCACTCTTTATCTTTGAGCAAACAGGGTCTCATGTGGCTGTCCAATCAGGGTGCCAGCATATGTAGACCCAGGAAATTGATGGCGTCATAGCAGGCAATGCTCTTGGATGAGATGCGAATGAGAGGCTTTCGGTGGATAGAGTTACTTGTAGTGAAATTTAAATACACCGTTTCTTGACCGGTTAAGAGAAAGGAGGTTTTTGTTGCAGTATTGTGACATTATGGAAGCTTGTTCGTTAAACATTTGTGAGAGTGGCGCTAAAGATTTTCCTTTTTGTGCTGTGAGTATATGGCTGAAATCATCGAGGTATTGTGTTAGTATACCAGCGGTGAAACATTCTGTCATATCGTTGACATAAAGGAGGAAGAAGGGTGGTCCAAGAATGGTTCCTTGTGGGACACCACTTTTCAGGATCAGCGGTTGAGAATGAAAAGGGTGGTAGGTGTTATTTTTGAGTTTACGGATTTCCACTATTTGAGACCGGTCAGATAGGTAAGAGGAGATAGGTAAGATAGATAGGTATCTCAGCGATGCAGAAGATTAGTTAAAAACACAGCTGTACCCTACATTTATTACACACAATTGTTTTCTTCAAAGTCTTTTGTACCTATTTTAAAGCTGTAATATGTTATTCTCACCCTAAAATATTAATAAACTTAACAATGCATACTTTACATAGTAACTTATTCAAATTTCAAAATTTTTGCTTTAATACATTTAAGAATTATTAGAGTATAGCAAAAAGTATAAGATATGATGCACAAAAGAATATAGTGATTTGTAGGCATTTTTTAAAGCTTGTATAAGCTCTCCTGAACATTTAAAGAAACCTGACTTATGTCTTTTTGCCTACACACCACAGAATTATGGGATTCAGTAGTGCACTTTTTTTTATCTAATTTATGTCATGCAGCCATTAAGAATAAGTTGTTAACAAAATTCATGGACCCTGTCACTCAAAGGGTTTGAAAAGCTTCGTATCGCGTGGTTTTGCGCCACTTTGCTTCACATCGATAAAACAATAACGAAGACATTTTCTGCGAAAAGTAAAACATCTTCAACTTGCGATTATGAATTGATAAATTGCTGACAAAGTTGATGATAGGTCTTCAAGGGACGAGGTGAACATTTAAAATAGCGCCGCAACATTCTCCGTAGTTCCAACTACAGGCAAGAAACAGAACATATGATTATTTACTAGGAAAACGCCCAGTCCCGTCGCGTTGAATGGATGAGCTTTTTTGTAAGTTTTTAGTTTGCGTGGGATCTCTTTTACTCATCAATGCTTTTTGAACGCATTATAGGTGATTGTTGTCAAGTTTCTATGGTTACTTGTTAATTGTTATTAAATACCTCAAAACTTAAAATTAAACCTTTATTTATATGGTTTTTCTGATAATGTTTTCATTGTTTCTTTCAAAAAGCAATACATAACTATAACCTTAATGTCCATAGAAATTATGAACGGTCTAGCCCACTCGTTTGGTCAGAATCATCCCAAATGTCACGAAATATCCGCAGTTAAAATCGGAAAAAATCGTGAAAGTACGATACTCATGAGAATATTGCTTCGATTGACCCAAAAACGTGGCCGTTCTAAGTTCATAGATTTCGAAGGTCCCCTCAAAATTTCATCAAGATCGCATATGCCGTTTGCCCGGACAATCGTGCGAACAGACAAAAAAAAACATAAAAACATTGGAGCTAAAATTTTTTGAGGGTCAGTGAAATTGAAGTTTTCGCTTCGCTCCGCTACGCTCAGCCAATAAAACGGTTTCTCTGGGAAGAGAACCAAGAACAAAGCTAAGTGGTGACATTCATGCAGCGGGCCATCGAGTCCTGTCGTCCTCGTCTTCCTCGAGCCATTGTGTGTGGCGCGTACACTTTATAGAGAAGAAAAAATTTCATGATGTCAATTTGAAGAATGTGTAATTTACATATTTTTAAATCATATTATATTTATGTTATTACTTATTTAATGTTAATATTATTTTTTTTTTTGAACATGGTATAATTAATAATATAATATAGAGTAAATGAGTGACCAAAAAGCAGCCTATTGACATTAATATCATACATTCAGTTTTTTTATGAAAGAGAGTATTCTTCTCTACAACAAAATGTGAATGTGTAACACTGAATGTGTTTTGTTTTGTGTGTATTACCATTACGTAGATGTCGGTTCTGCCCAGCTGAAAGTTTTTTTTTACTCCTTTTCTGTTTATTGCTGTGTGTGAAGTGCTTGTTTATCTCGGGTATTGCCCCGCGTTTTGTGTTCCATTCACAGAGCTGTGGGGTTTAAATGTTTGTCAGTGGACCACCTCATAAAAGAGGCAACCACAACCTAGACCAAATCGGATAAAGGTTTAAAAAAAAGGCACATCAATGCATGTTGAAGCATACATTAGAAGCTTTCCGAAGCACTCCTCCACACTATAGGCCCCGGGAAAATAAGATTAAACAATATTATCTGCAATTAGCTTTAATCTGGAGAGTTTGAGATTGTGAAACAGTTTATTGCATTGAAAGCCGGTCCGAAGGTGAAGCCTAAAGTAACATACGACTTTTACTTTCGATTATTTTAACTCGAATGTTAAATAGAACTTCTACTACCCGAGTAATAGATACATGTAAAAATGTTATTGACTCAAAATAAAATGGCTGAAGAAAATAATGCAGATGCTCGGACACAAAACCAGGGCACCCTTGTTGTGTGTTAAGTTTTCTTACCATAGTGAAAAACCTGAACCTAACACTTGTCTAGCATCACCTCGGTTGTACGGCGGAAACAAACAGGGCGCATACTGAGATTATGAGGGCTTCCCTGAAAAGAGGCAGAATATAAGAGCTAAAACAAAACCTTCCAGTCAGGACAGACGTGACGGACAAACCTCCTGAAGTGAAAAACCTTAACAAATGATGAATGAGAAAGAGGACACAGCAAAGACTTGAACAACAAGCACACATCAGCAGGTCAACAGAACCTACTCCATGTACTGTGAGGCCTCAATGATACAAGAGCGAAGAGCGCGGACAAAACACTTCCGCCTGGACAAGAACACAGACCGACTGCGAGGCGAGGCTCTTCTGCTGTGAGCGTGCAGGTAATGTCAAAAGGTGCGGGGCGGCGAGGTCATATCGAAACTGCACGCCAAATGCATTAACGTTTTACAAAACGTGTGTGACTGGCACCTGGGGCTTTTTAGGTTTGTTTACTTGGTTGTGGGTTGTCATTAATATAACAAGATATGCAGTGAGGCTCATCGTAACGCCACTCTTGTCCACAAATTACCATTTTAGGGATTTTACTGTTATTTTGGATAACAGGTGCACTTCACTTCAAAAGAAATCCTTGTAAAAATAGATACGTGGCCTAGCAAAATGTAGTTTATATCCGTTTCTCACCAATTCAACGCGTCCAATTTAAATTAGAAACACCGTAAACATTAAATAGGTACTTCTCAACAGCATGCAATCAAATCAAACTTTTAGGTATTATAGTTTTTTTGGCCAACGTGAAGGCACATTCCTAGAGCTCTATCACGAAGGATCACACGCCCACTTTTACTTTCTTCCAAAAAGAGCTTCTCACGGGTGCATGGACACAGTCCTACTACTGTCACCAAACGGGATAAACACATGCGACCAGTCCATTAACGATCACACAAACAAAGTATTACCTGACGCCGGCCGTACCGAGGGTTAAGTATGTTTTCAGAGTCTTTAGCAAAAAACACAAATCTTGACGCAGCCGAAGCAATCATTTGCATTATTGTACCTTTGACAATGTACATGATAGGAAACTATTCATGAAGATTTGAAGAAACCGCTCGCGCTCTTCGATCTTGACCCAAACTATACATTGACCAAAAATCTAAAGTGGAACTTTCACACTGTGTGACACTATAAGATCTTAGTGCTCAAAGGCTTGTACGGGTTCGTTGACAGATCTTTCTCATAAGCAGGGCAGAAAAAAGGAAAACTAAACGTTCCGTCTGGACAGAACAGAAAACCCCTAAAGTTCACAACATTAAACACAATGAATGCGAGGATCACAAGCACCAAGACTTGCAGCAATAGAGCTAACTCCCTGTACTGTGGAGGCCCCTGTAAGAAAGGTGTGGTGAACTGTATCCAACGTCTTGTATAAGAAGGTCTAGCCGAGTTGCGTGTAAATAAAACTAGCAAAATCCACTTAGAGCGGATAAGGGAGCGATGAAGATGTAACATGGTTGTACGGATCAGCTCCCCAATTAGTATTTTTTGGGCCCTTGGGAGGCCCTCGTGGGATGTTTACGCTTTTAAACACTTGGGTTCGTAGCTGTTGGAGGTTCGTCAGATTAAAATACCGTTTACAAAGATAAAGATGAAATACAAAATAATACATTATATGGTACCAATAACTGCAATTAAGATGTCGGTTTTAGTTTTTTGTCACGTTTTAGGGCGCATTAACATCTAAGATTATTTGCGCCTCCAAGGATAAAACACAATTTCTATAATTATGAGTTTGCCACCATTTGAGATCTTCTTTCCAGAGGGGGAATGTACAGGGGAGCGCGACAGGCCATCGTCTGGTCAGAAGCCAGCGACAGCCGGGGTTATGGGGAGGGCAGGGTTCCCCCACGTCAGTGGTATCTTCGTCTTTGTCATCATCCGTCCGTGTTGTCCATTGCCGTCGCCGAAGGGAGGTAGTCAAAGGTGGAGGGGTGAAATGATGAGTGCTCCTCTCCTAAACCAAAGTACCATAATAAATTTCACTTATTTGAAAGGTTTGGTCTGAATTCAGCCTTTGTTGACCCTGGCGTCCACCGTTGGTTAAAAATCGTGCACACTCTTTGTGTTTAGTTGGTGTGTTTCTTATTCTAAAATACCTCTATAACGTGGCTCTCTCCGACTTCCGTTCCAGCAACCCGACCTAGATAGATGCAATCCCGCGCGTCCTAAAGGAAACTTCTGTATCTACTTCATTTATCTCAGTTAATAAACCTTTAGTGTTATACTTAACATCAGTGCTTGTCTTTACTTGATTTAACCCGCTCCCGATCTCGCTTGCTATTCCAAGAGGATGGAGGAAAACAGGACCACAAAAGGTTAACGAAGTTCTAGAAAAGACAGGGTGCACACACATACGACAAAGGCAGCAGAAATTTCCTTACTGTTCAGAAGGTTAATTCTCGATTTAGTTAGTTAGTTAGTTAGTTAGTTATTAGGGTTTAAGGGCACACAACACTAAGGTTATCAGTGCCCGTATTCTCTTATATAATGGCATGTAATTTTTAAATCTTATTGTACAGCTGTGTTGATTTCAGGTATTTAAAAACATTGGTTATGTTCTCAGATTCATCAGATAAAATTTCTTTTAAATTAGGTTTTAGTTTAAAATCATTCCTCTCGTCCATGTGTTGAGGACATTCTACTAAAATGTGCTTAACAGTTAAAATCTCACCACACTGCTCACAGGGTGGTGGGTCTTCACCTTTTTATTTTTATTTATTTATTTATTTATTTAACGTCTATCCTATTCAGTTATAAAAACTGATTTACAAAGGAGGACAACTAAATAAATCTAATTACATAGATGCAGAAACAACAATAAATTACATTTTCGTAAATATTTGAAATAGTAGCATTACAACAACAATGCATTTAACACAAGAATTTTGGTAACAAATTGAATGATATTATATGCATTCAATGAATGAATCAAATATAAAAAAGGGTGGAGAATGAAAAGAAAAGAAAAGAAAAGAAAAAAAAAAAAAAAAAAAAAAAAAAAAACATTAAAAAAGAAAAACGAAAAGAAAAAAACTGATTTATTAGACGATACCACTCAAACGAATATGAGGTTTGCCAAAAATCAGGAACAGCAAATCAGGGAGTATAATCAAGCTTTCGCGGAAGAAACCACCGAACGCGAAATCTTTATTCTTGGGTTCAATCTTCATTTTTGTGTTCAAATCTTGACTCATATATATAATTATATCAGATATATAATTATTTAAAAAATTTCATGTCAAACTGATCACAGCAATGATACAGGACACCTAAATCAAGTTGCAAGCTCCATCAGTGGGCGGCAACCAGACAATCTAGGCAGAAAAATATAGTTGAAAATACATTGTTTATATCATAATCAAAGCAATAATGAACAAACAAAGAGAAAAGCAAAATCAATTATAAGAGCTTATGAAGGTAAATTAACATTACACAAACACACAGACAATAACTTACAAATAAATAGTAAAAATCAATTTTTTGCTCTTTGATTCATTATCATTGCTTCAATTTTACTTTTAAATTGTACAATTCCTAGATCAGTAAACTGGCTTCTAATATCATAAGAAATTGAATTCCAATAGGATACGCCTCTGTACATAAATGACTTTCTAAATGCTTCAGAATTTAATCTAGGAACTTCCAATGAGTTTATTAAAGTAGAATTTCTATCACGATCAACAATTTTAAAAATATTGGGTAGAATACCTAAAAACATACCTTTCAATACTTTGTATGTATTTACCAGCACGCTATACTTCATCCTCTCCTCAATCGTGAAACAATCAGACTGCAAATCTTGGTTCAAGGGAAATGAATCAAACAGATGGTCAATTCTCTTCTGGAGTACAACATACTCAGTAGAAGGTCTTACTGCCCAAACCACTAAGCAATAATCAATAACAGAGTGAATATAAGAATCTACAAGTAACCTCAACATTCTCTCGGTTACAAACCTCTTCATTCTACTTATAATTCCAATTGCTGATGATACTTTATTACACACATATTCATAATGTTTCTTAAAATTTAAATTACAATCTAAGAAAACTCCAAGATATTTAAATTCATACACTCTAGAAATTAACTTACCATTACAATTTAACGTCAAATGAATATCATTCATGCTTCTATCATTAGCCTTATGAAAAATCATAAAATTTGTTTTGCTATAATTAATATCAAGTTCCTGAGTTTTAAACCAATCATCCATCCTCTTTAGAACTTCTTGAAGACGTCTTACGATCTCTTCGACATCCACACCTTCTAAATAAAAGACCAAGTCATCAGCATATAAGATATAATTGATGCCTCCCATTATAGTAGATATATCATCTATATAAAGAATAAATAACAGGGGTCCTAATATTGATCCTTGGGGTACACCACAAAATATATTGAATACTTTTGAACTATATTTTGCAAGATTTATAAACATTTTTCTATTTAAAAAATAATCCGCCAAAATTGATAACAAATAAGGACTTACGTTAAACCTGGTTTTTAATTTTATTAAAAGAGGTAAAAAAGGTACTGAATCAAATGCTTTCCTAAGATCAACAAAGACAGCTCCAACCTTACCATTACGTTTATCAATCCCTTTATAGATAAAATCTGTAAATGCTAGAAGGGCACTTTGCGTTGACCTACCTTTCCTGAAACCATGCTGGTTTGCACTTAAACCTTCAGATGCATCCACTTCATGTAATAACCTCTTGTGTAAAATATTTTCAATAATTTTCCCTACAATTGGAAGAGTTGATATAGGTCGATAAGAATTCCTATTACTCTTTTTACCTTTACCCTTATAAATAGGCGTTACCCTTGCCAATTTCAGCTGTGTTGGGAAATCACCTACAAGAAAGAAATGGGAAATTAGATACGCTAATAATCCGACTATTGATGCGCATTTCTTAAATACTATGCATGGAATCTCTTGAATTGTTGCAGAGCTTCTAATTTTAAGGCGTTTAATTGCTGAAATGACTTCTTCATTAGTTACTTTTGTAAGCGGAAGATTTTCTGCTTCTCTTCTATTTAAATCTTTAAACTTACCAATTTCATTTGAAAAATCTACATCGTTCACAACAAAACTTTTTTGTAACAAACAGCACATATCTGGATTAGACGTGTAGGATACCCCATTCTCTGTCAATGAGGCTATGCTACACTCTTTTTTTTCTTTGTTACCTGTCAACTTATTATAAACTGACCATAAAGATTTTGAAGAAATATCATTATCAAAAGAAGACTTAAAATGCTCACGCTTAGAAAAACGAATCTGATTATTTACCTTATTTCTAACTTTCTTGTATTCCTCCCACGTTGACTGCCTTCTAAAAATTCTAAATTCTTTGCGCAAGTGGTCTCTCCTATGCATGGATTTCCTAATCTCTGCTGTTAACCATGGGGCTGGCTTACCTTTAATTCTTAATTTCAAGGGGTGTGCATGTTCATTTAGAGGTTCTACGACTACTTTAACAAACATTTCTAATTTATCATCTGCACTTACTGCCATACCAATTTGGTCAATGGGACCACTTAAGATATCTTCATCTACTTGCTTCCAATCAACATTCTTATAATTTCTAGTATTTACAAATTTAGGAAGAAATTTTTGCTTATTAATCTTACGAACACAATAAATTAATTCATGATCACTTAATCCTACACTTATAATACCTGACTGAATAATATTTTCATTGTGATTTGCATAAACATGATCAATTAAAGAAGCTGACCTATTATTAACCCTAGTAACAGACTTTATCAATTGTACCAATCCATGTGATCTAGTAAGAATTTTGAAATTATTTACTGGTAATGTCTTCTTACTCAAATCAATGTTGAAATCACCTAGAAAAAACAATTCATTAGCTTCCGATTTTAAATTATTTACTAAACTATCAAAACAATCTGAAAATTCTTCTAACTTTACGTGTGGAGCTTTATAAACTGCTGTAAAAATCATTGGCTTTACATTCGGAAGCCAGAATTTAACTGACTGCAACTCAACATCTATCGGAAATTTAACTTTACACTCGACTACACTTGACATGAACTTCTCAGCAATATAAATAACTAACCCTCCCCCTACCCTTTCACGATCAAATCTTAGCATTTTATAATTGTCAATAGAAATAAAACCGTCTGGAACAGACTCATCTAGATATGTTTCACAGCAAGCAAATATATCAAAATTATACGTGTCAAGAATAACTCTCAACTGATCTATGTACTTATCCAACTTACGTATATTGAGATGTCCAAGCTTCATTCCTTTTGGCAATACAGCTAAACCATTAGCAGCAACATCATTTATATTTTGTGGTTCTTTATCGACATCATGATTAAAAAGATTTGTCATGTAAATTTCATGTACACTTAGAGGGGGAAATAAACAATTCATACAATACCATCTCGTCGAAACTCTTCTTGTTCGGTTCTTCAGTTCATAGACATCTTGAACGCCACATTGAAGGCACTTGCTGCTATTATAACTGATTATACACTTATTACATTCCCATGGTCCAATTATTGAATCAAATGCCTCAATTGTCATATTTATACATACCCGATGGAAAATATCTTCACATACCGAGCACTCTAGGCGTTTAGTTGTTTTGCTCTTTTTCAAATTACATACGGTACAACGTTTAACCACTTGTTTAGCCATTATGAATGAAAGAAATTGTAATGTTATAATCGAAAGAATATAATTCAAATTCCCTGTCAGAAAAGTAAACAATAATATTTTGAAGTTTGTTTATATAACAAGCGAACGTTCCAATTGATTTTTTGACAGAAAATCAAAAATCAAATCCTTTTTTAAATATTTACTTCTTAAAACAACTTTATGATATAAATTTGGCTTCACAATGATACTTCAAAATAAGGGAAGGATTTTAATGTCAACAAACTCAAAAATTACTAAATAAATATGATTATTAAATGAGTATTTAAGCCTAAAGCTTGTCGTCAAGGTGCACACTGATGAAGACGTTAACACAAATCTAAATATGTTTAAATTCCTATAAAGATATTAAATGAATTTAAATGTGTTTGCTCACCACACACACTGAACTCTAATAAACCTTATTGATGCAAAATCACTATCTGAAAACCTTTGAATGCTTACAAATCCAGATTAAAACACAGGAGTGATTTTTAGGGTGACAGTTTTGTAAGAAAACCCACACAATTGAGTAAAACGACTGATTATTCTGTAAATAATGAAAACTAAAACTTCCCTTCAATGTCACTCGTAGTATAATTCTAGAAGATCCAGATGCAGTCAAAATTTGATATGGGTTTCTTGTATTTCCGTATAAAGATAGAAAATTATCAGGAGATTTTCTAAGCTTGACAGATTGGAAAAAAGAGATGTGTGTGTCCAATGCGTAGACGGGTCAGAACAACCTCTTCGCGTCGAGAAGAGCGCCTTGAAGAGATCCAAGGTGTTACATCGCCCTTTATTTCGCGAAGCTTATTATTTTGCATTATATGCCATTCTTCGCACCACTTTTCTTTAAGTTTAAGTTTAAATAATGCTTTAAGATCAGGCGTTACGACTAATTGGCAATCAATTTGTGTGTTGTTTGTTGTTGTTTGTTGTTGTTGTTATAGTATTTCAACAAAAACGTACAACATACAAGAAACTTCTCAGGACCAAACACGAATATTTAAAGAAAGTTGACACCGAAGTATAAAAAAATCGTAATCGTCTACATTAGGCTACATTAGGCGCAAGACGAAGACTAAAAGAATACCCATTGAAGTAGAACATAACGAGACGAAAGCAACCAACATTGACACATGCTGTCAGCTGTTTTCTGATTACTTTCTGTCGACGTTTCAGCGAACATCCAAAGACCCCCCCCCCACACATTTACCCCTCGCCGCGCAATACGGCAATGAATCCCTTTCATTCTTCACAATCTCCAGGGAAGAAGTGCAAGAATGCCTAGGCTCCCCTAAAGTAGTAGGCTCCCTGGTCCATCCTGACCCCGAGAG
>JAMZAV010014562.1:0-14514 GCA_024449915.1 Sweltsa coloradensis
GGGGGGAACGCGGGGTGGATATTTTCAATTATTAATTATTAATTATTTATATATTATATTATTATTATTATATTGGATAATTATCAAACTCGGTCAAAACGGAGTTACATGTTACGGACTTACTCAAGTACTCATGTGTAGGCCTACTACATATTACATACCTACATTATTACTTTGTCTTAACTCGAAATAAGTCTTTATAATATAGTTTGTAGGCTAGATGATGTTTTGTTTCTGCTGTGTACGGTCGTGACCGATTTCTCGTCGCCTTCCTAGCATTTGCTCTTCAGACTATGGGAAACCACGAAAACCATGTCAGGATGGAAGCTGTCTCGGAATCTCGAAGTATCATTCTTAGTTTAGAAATTTACGGACTATTTTACACGTGTTGAGTATTACTGCCTTTTGAGTCTCGATGTAAACATTGGGTGGAAGATCTAGTTGTTTAATGCTTTCATGTAGCTTCTTCGGTATGATGCCATTAGCCGATATTATTATTATTATTATTATTATTATTATTATTATTATTATCATTATGGAAGTGGCTATTTAACCGTAGCTACGGGAAAATTACGATTCTCAATTCGTCCGTAGCATGAACGAAGATCAGCGGAAATAATCAAAGGTATCCGAATCGTCCGCGGGATACCACGTAACTAGGCCAATAGCTTCAAATATCACAGTGCATTGTGGCAGAGTGGTAGCGCGTCCGAATTCTATGCGAGAGGTCGGCGGTTCAAATCTTCGTTTGGTCGTTTTTTTTTCACCATTCTATTTGGGTCTATGTTTTTTCTGCAAATGATTTCACTACATTCGGCCCCGTCGCAAACACAATTCTAGAAGATAAAAGCGTTTAAAAAGTACTGCGCCGCGCTTGTTCTAGGATACAATCGATAAGAGCGCACCCGAAATCCTTTCCGTTAAAAACGAGTTTAGATTTAAAATAGCAACGTTAAAGGTTTGGTAGGCCTAAGTAGAGTATTTATTAAAAAACGAGTTAAGATTTAAAATAGCAACGTTAAAGATTTGGTAAGTAGAGTATTTTATTGAAAAGGTTGGTAGGCCTACTAAGTAAATGTCATAATAAACATGGCGCGCCGGCAACAGTGAAATGGTAGTGTTTGTGTTCAATCTTTATTAATTATAACATAATTCGTATATTTTCAGAGTCTCTTCTTCTTTCTCTCTTCTTCTCTTATGCCCACATTGACATAGGGCCTATCTATGTCATCATGTGTCTGACAACTAACGCCGCTTTATCTTCTAGATACGTAGCGCGTTTAGACATTTATTAGGGCTCACCGCCTGGGTAATCCATTGGTTCCTTGATAATTTCTATCAAAATCCTAGCAAAGGCAGTGAGCCCAAGGTCTTGGTAACCATGGCAACCAGAGTCAATAAAGAAGTTTCCCCGGTTTATTGTCGGTAATCAACCCAAGGACCAAACAAAGTACAATGTTGAATAAACAAATTTGCAGATATGTAAGGTATTATTCGTTGACAATGGATGTTATAATATATATACATTTTTATATTAGATATTATCATTATTAGGCGTAGGTTCATGCCTCAGGCAAACTATTAGAATACATTAAATTGCTAGACATTGGTTTGACTACATCCTGTTTACATACTTTTGGACGGTGAGAACGCCACATTTCTAGGGCGGTGAGTCCCAGAAAATTTTAACACACGAACATCCAAATGCGCTTCTCTATTAACGTAGGCCTAGTTAATACTAGGAAAACGCTTAAGTCCCGCCGCGTTGTTGGATGAGCGTAATTGGTGCATTGAGCTGCCATGATTGTGTTATGAGAATTTTCTGTTGTTCTGTGACAAAATTATTACAAAGTCGAATAATTTTTTAAATTAAATTAAAAAACTACAAAATTAACATTATTTTTTAATTTTTTAATTTAAAAAAAAGAAAAAATCGTAAAATTGCGATTTTCATAAGAAATAATTATTCGATTGCGCTCAAATTTTACAAAAATATATTAATTCATAAAATTAAGGTTCTGTGAAAAATTCATAACAATAGGATAAAGCATGTAGGTGTTATAAGTCAAAGACTTGTTTAAAAAAAGAAAAAACCTGTAAAATTTCAATTTTCATGAGAAATAATTTTTCGATTGTGCTCAAATTTCACACGAATATCTTAATTCATAAAATTAAGGTTCTGTGAAAAAAACCATTACAATCGAATTAAGCATGTAGGTGTTATAAGTCGAAGAACTATTTTAAAAATCGAAAAAATTCGTAAAATGGCGATTTTCATGAGAATAATTTTCCGATTGCGCTCAAAAACGTGGCAGTTCTAAGTTCAGAGATTTCAAAGGTCTCCATAAAATTTCATCGCAATTGGAGTATCGGTTTAGCCGGAATCGTGTTAACAAACACACAATAATACAAACAGAAAAAAAAAAGAAAAAAAAAAAAAAAAAACATCGCGGATTTTTTCTCCAGTGTAGTGAAATGGAATCTTCGCTTCGCTCGCTTCGCTCGCTACGCTCGCTACGCTCATCCAAAGATCCAGCAGTGCGATTCTGTAAAAAATAGTTTGCTATGATAGCGATAGCGATCACGGTTGATATGAAATATCAATCGTTATAAATTATCGTTATCGACCTGATTCTGTAAAATAGTCGCTACGGCCGCCATTTATCGTATCTTGATAGCATAGCATAGCGACTCCTTTTTCATTCTCGTTATCATAGCGATCGCTATCATTTTTACAGAATCAGTTGACACGCAAAATTGTCGCTAAAGTGCCGGATAACGATCGTTAGATTCCATAACGATTTTACAGAATCAGACCGCAGGTTCTCTATTGACAACCAGTAAAGATAGGACTCCTGTTCCCTCCTGTCCATACCCCCTGGCATTTCCCCATAGTGTCCTTTCAATGTAGCGCATCTAAATAGATGTTGTCTGTCCTGTGTTCCATCACCACAGAGTTTACACATGCTGCTCTCCATCACACATATTCTATGTAAGTGCTTTGCTAGCAAGTCATGGCCGGTATCTAGTCTAAACTGTGCTGTTGTAGTTCTTCTCCTATAATGGTTTGTCCTATCATTTCTTCCTTTCCTTGTATTAACTAGCTCACTCCACATTTTATTCTTGCCTTTCTCCTTCCATGCTTTCTTTACCTCCGAGTTGCTGGCTGATTTCAGATGTGATTTAGCTGATCTGTATGAAATGTTGTTTACTAGGAAAACGCTTAATTCCCGCCGCGTTGTTGGATGAGCGTATATGGTGCATTGAGCTGCCATGTGTTACGCGGATTTTCTGTTGTTCTGTGAAAAAATCAGAACTTTGTTGAAATTTTTTTAAAAATTAAATCAAATTAAATAAAAAATAAACTTTTTTTTAATTAATCATAATTTTAAAAAAAAAGGAAAAAATCGTAATATTGAAATTTTCATAAGAAATAATTATTCGATTACGCACAAATTTTACACGAATATATTAATTCTTAAAATTAAGGTTCTGTGAAAAAATCATTATAATCGGATAAAGCATGTAGGCCTAGGTGTTATAAGCCTCGTTGGTCTTGTGGTTAGCGTATCTGCTTCCAATGCAGAAGGTCCAGGGTTCGATTCCCGCTAAAGTCAGAAGTTTTTTAACTTCTGATTTGGACTTCAGTCCATCAGTTCTTGTCTTAGGAGTTTGTAAACGGTGACTTTGGAGCCGTCCTAGCAACGAAGCACATAATAAATTTCAGAGTTGTTCTGAATCGGCCTGGTTGATTCTGGCGTTAATTCGCGGGTGTTCGCACTGTCCATACCACTGATTGCTATATTTCCTATTAAAAATATCGATCTTTGGTTGGTTATCGCTCACTCGTCGATTGCGTCGGGGCCTGCAGGGTTGGCTTGGTCGCTTTGATTTAAAGTCCCCCACTGAAAATCAGTTATATAACTGAGTGGGTAGACTCTAAATAAAATTTATTTATTTATTATTTATTTAAATAAAAAAAATTGTAAAATTGCGATTTTCATGAGAAATAATTATTTGATTACGCTCAAATTTCACACGAATATATCAATTCATAAAATTAAGGTTCTGTGAAAAAATCATTACAATCGGATAAAGCATGTAGGAGTTATAAGTCGAAGAAATTTTTTAAAAATCGAAAAAAATCGTAAAATTGCGATTTTCATGAGAAATAATTTTTTGATTGCGCTCAAAAACGTGGCAGTTCTTAGTTCAGAGATTTCGAAGGCCTCCATAAAATTTCATCGCAATCGGAGTATCGGTTTAGCCGGAATCGTGTTAACAGACAGACAAAAATACAGAAAGAAAGAAAGAAAGAAAAAAAAAAACATTCCGGATTTTTTTCTCCAGTGTAGTGAAATGGAATCTTCGCTTCGCTTGCTACGCTCATCCAATGAATTGCTTGGTTTTACTTCCCATTTTAGCGAGGAAATCAGCCTTCTCGTTTCCGTTTATCGCCGCAGTGTGCCGGTATCCACTGTAGCATTACTGTGTTACCCGCATTCATCAACCTCAGGATTCTTATCTTGCAGTTTCTTATTTCTGCTTCTGTTTCTTCTCTACTCACTATAGCCTGGATAGATGCTCTTGAGTCTGTTAGTATCACCACCTTCCTTCTCTAAAGTATTCAATCTTCTCCAACGCTTTGCTTATTGCTCTCATCTCCCCATCAAAGTTACTCCCATTTGATCTGCTGGGAATGATTCCTCAAACTCTCTACTGTGTATTCCTGCACCTGCATTCCCTTCTCTGGTGTTGCTGATCCATCCGTGTATATATGCAGCCACTCCTTCTCTGGGTATTCTTTGTGAATAAATCTTAGTGCCAGACTTCTCATATGCTCCTCTTGATAGTTCTTTTTCTCTTGTATTCCTTCAATATTTAGTTGATGGTTTACTTCCAATGATGACATATGAATGTTTGGTTTTCCTTTCTTGTCTGTTTTCAGTTATCACTTCCCCCATTAACTTTCCCACTACGTTTCTAGCTTCAGTTATGAATGTTTTTTGTGTTTTAAGGCCTTCTTGGGGATCTCTGTCCCAATAATCTACATCCAAGCGAACCATTTTTTCGTACAGGCTTCCAGCTGCTACATTTCTCCTTGCTTTCAGTGGTGGGACTTCAGCTACTGTTTCCATTGCGGTGATAGGTGTGGTTTTCACTCCTCCTGTTATGATCCTCAGGGCTTTATTTTGGATAATGTTGAGCTTGTCCAAGTGTGTTTTTGAAGTGTTAATCAACATGGCATTTCCATATTCCAACACTGGACGTAGGGTGAGGGGGGGACATTGGTACAGGGGGCACATTGGTACAGTTTGAATTTTGCCACCCATGTTTAATTTTCAGCAGTGTATTATGAGTGATCTAGATGGCAGTGAGGAACTCTACCAGCTCTGAAAATCTGAGCCATTTCCATTGATAAATGGCTAAGTTAGGGTTTAAAAATTGTATTTAGTGATGTGGAAAGTAAATAGTTGTGATAAACTTTGTAATGGTTGATTATAATGTTATTGTAAGTAATTCAAGCTATTTTTTTTTATGTGATGACCGCAATTTATCTGATTAAATTGTAAGCACATTGCTATGACTGTACACCTAACCTCAAATTTTTTGAATTTATTTTCTAAAACAATACCAGATGGGGCACATTGGTACACACCCTTTGGGGGGCACATTGGTACATTACAGGCCCTATGCACCAGCTAGTGTTAAAAAAAAAATCTATCTGAGAACCTAATGTTGCAGTCAAATCTTAGGCCTAGATGTATTTATTATATATACATAGAAAAATAGCATTCTATTGTAGTATATAAGCTGTCTGTCTATTGTAGGCAAACCTCGATCTAGATATTTTCCACAATAATGTAGTTTAACTTTTAAGATAATTTTAAAGCACACACCTAATACTAGGGTCTATGTGGACAATTTTATTAGCTCATGTATGTAAACCACTATTGACATACATAAAATAAACCCCCTATGTAGGCCTAAACTTGTAATACTTACCAGTAAACATGTGTGTACCAATGTGCCCCATACTAGTACCAATGTGCCCCGCCTATGGGGTACATTGGTACATTTGTAATAATTTTCTATATGTGGATTATTATTAGTATTTGGTCACAAATGTGAAAGATGTAGTACACATATCATAGATTAAGGGTTGTATTTTACTATGACAAAGGTCTCATTCCCAAATTTGCACATGTATATGTAAAAAAATTGAAACGTTCTGAACTGTACCAATGTCCCCCCCCCCCCCCTATGTATTTTTTGTATGTCGTAGATAGTGTATTGACATTGGCTCCCCAAGTTACCACTGATACTCTTTTCAGTAAGCCTAGTCTTTTATTACTTAATTGGCACATTCTGTTGATATGGCTAGACATAGTCATTTTCTTATCCATCTTATGCCAAGATAGATTGGGTCTTCTTCGTATTTTTAAGCTTACTCCTTTGTATTTTAGGCTAAACTGGGGCTTTGTTCTTCCTGTTGTACAATAATTGTACATACTGTTTTTGTTTCATTCACTACCATCCCATTTTCCCCGGGTCCATTCTTTTAATGCTTGCAATGCCTTGTTCATTTCTAACTCCATTTTCTGTACGTCTCTGTCACTACACCAAAGCACCACATCACCCGCAAATAACTTGATCTTTACCTCGCTTCTTTCCTGTATATTTGCGCCAAGTCGTTTATATATATCAGGAAGTAAGTAGGGTTTGTTACTGCCCCTTTGGTACTCCTGCCTTGGGTTTTTTTTTCTATACCTTTGATCGTTTGTTGTTGCATCTTACTCTTATATATCTCTGACTTAGAAAGTTTTTACTCCATCTGTAGGCCTATATGTTGTGTGGTACTCCCATCTCTTTCATCTTTTTTAAAAGTATTTCTCTATCTACTATATCAAATGCAGTCTTAAAATCAACATAAACTACCAGTGTAGATAACTTCTTATTAAACCCTTCCTTAATATCCTGCTGCAAGTATGCCACCTGGTCTAGTGTCCCTCTGTTCTGCCTAAAACCTGCCTGCTCCTTTGCCAACACTTCATTCGATTCTAAAAATGTTTTTAGCCTATAGTTGCACATATGCTCCATTGTTTTAGCCATCATCGATGTTAAGGCTATTGGCCTGTAGCTTTCCACTTTTGAGCTACCCTTTCCCCTTTTTTCAGCAGTGGTATTATCTCTGCTTTCCTCCATATATCAGGAATATTGTATTTCCAGATGTTATTCAAGAGATTTAGTATTGCACTTTTACCTTCCTTGCCAAAGGGTTTTTTAGAAATTTTTGGGTTATAGGTCGAAATCCTGGTGATTTTTTAATTTTAAGCCCTTTTAGGGGCTTCTTCCAATTCGCTCATTATGAAAGGTGATTTTATGGGTCTTTTATGTCATCCACAAATTTTTGGAATTCTACTTTTGTGTGCTTATTTTTCTTTGGTTTTGCTTGTTTAGCTTGAAATTCACATATCACTTCTGCTTTCTCTATCATCGTGTATTTCTTCTCCATTGTGTACTAATAACTCATTTTTGTTGATCTTTTTTCTTGGTTATTTAATTTAGAGAAGAATGTATGTGCCCTTTTCCCGTCCTTTTGATAGTCAAAATTTTCTACAAATTCTTCTAATGCCTTCTTTTTGCTCTCGAGTATGGCCTTTTTTAGTTTTGCTTGTCTTTTCCTTAGTTCTATCATATTGTTTTCTCCCCTTTCTCCTGCTTCATCTCTTTTGGTCTTTTGAGCACTGAGAGTTCATTGTTCCAAAAAGGTTTAAACCGTTTTACTTTTCCTCTAGGTATATGTTTTTTAGCTGCATCCTGTATTATTTTTAATATTTGTGCATTCTCCCTATCTATGTCCTCTTCAGCCTCCCTCTCGTCAAATGCCTTTTCTTGTCTTGTCTAAACCCTCTCCAATTTGCCTTTTTGAAATTCCATGTGCACTTTGTATCCTCTCCCTCTTTGTTCCCTTTTCTCTAGTAACTAATATCATTTTTTTGACCTGCTCCAGTAGGGGGTTCCAGATTTTCTTGTTTAACCTCTTCTTGTAGATTGGCATGGGTAAAAACTAGATCGGGTCTTGAAAGGTCTCCTTTGTATGACAGAAAAGTGAATGGGTTTCCCCTGCATTTACCAATATTAGCGGATTGCTGTCTACATATTTTCTAAAATAATCCACTCCGTGTTGTTTGTTTATAATTCCAAAGTGTGTTTGGTGCGTTTTAAAAACCCCAATTAAATTGCATTGCTGTCTATATCGACTAAGTCTAGTAGTTTTGTTTAATTTCTGGGGGGGTTATATACAATGATGAATTTTATCTTGGTGCCATTTTTCCATAAATTTTCCCTTTGAACAATCTCGTTTGTCGTTCTCCTCCATTTTCGTGTATTTCTTTGAAACGGCAAGTGATCCCCACCCTGACACCAACTAGGATGCCTGAAGAGATTCTCCTTTTTCTTTTTAGTTTGTACATCGTAAAACCTTGTGTATAAGCTTCGTCATTTTTATAGTCTTCAGTAATAGCACCTGCTTCCGTTATTGCGAATGCGTCCACATTTCTATCAGGATTACTTTTTAAATTCAACATACTTATCTTTGGTGATTCCACCAGCTTCCAGAATAAGAATGTACATTTATTGCCCCTAGAGGGGCATTTTGTTCTATCCATCTTCCTATTAGACTTATCTCTCCGGTTATCAAGCGCTGACATCCTTGTTGTCAGTCGTTTCGTATAAGCCAGTGGTTATTATTGAATTAACGTAATTTACTTCCCGTTCCTACGGTTAAATTAGCAGGCCTAATTTTTCCGTACCCACAGTTCGAGTACCTTCGGTGATTTCCGCCGATGTTCGTTCATGCTACGGACGAATTGAGAAACGTAATTTTCCCGTAGCTACGGTCGAATAGCCTCAGCATATTATTATTGGGCGAGCGTAGCAAGCGTCTCCACTTGACTTATGAATCGAATGTCTGTTTTTTTTTTCTTTTTACTCGCCACGTAGGCCCTATATCCCAGCACTCAATCCGAATTGACTCAAGTCGGTTTTAGTTCAATTCGGTTTGAGTCTATTGATATACACACTCGATTCAAATTATGAGTAAATTGGCTTGTTCATGCAAAGCTCCACGCAGATCGCGCCACTGCACTAACCCCCAAAACCAGGGTCCACTAGATAGGGTACTTATTCAAGTGCTTTTAGGTTTCAGTGGCCCGTTTGACCCTTAAACTGTCGGGTATTCGGTCGATTTGACTAATTCAACGTTTATGGCCCGGCTCTGGGCGTCTAACCTGGGGCCTATCACTCTTTATTGGATTAGATCCTAGGCCTACTTGGAATAAGGCTACTAAGGACCTAGGATGCCTAGGCTTTTCTGCTTCCAGCATTAGATGTAGAACCTAGGCATATCAATATCATGGTATTATAAATTAGCAAGTATAGGCCTACTTGGCCTACTTTACTACTTGGCGTACTTGCATACGCCTCAGCAAAGCCTAGGGCTTAGTCCTAGCCGTGTTGATTTGTTGACATGAGAGAGGTTACGTAGGCAGGAGGCCGAATAAAGACACAATTGTCAGTATATTATGTGTGATTGTATTTATTTGTAGTAATAACACGACAGTATGCCCTCCTCTCTCCTTACGCGAATACACACAGCAATTGGTCATTTTGCTTTCAACATAAACTATGCAAACTGACAGTAAAAACAGTAGGCTGCTGACAGCTATGAGCAGCCATGACACCCGCAAGCTGGGCTATCACCGCCATCTACATCCGCCTTTACATGCATTCAGACGGTGGTGGGGGGATAGTACAGCAGCGCAGCGTGGTGAGTAAAAGTCGCAGTGAAGTTATCATTGCCGCCAGCCGCGAACAGGTGTCCTAATGTCGCTTCTCATAAAACAGTTGTGGTAATTTCATCAAACAAATAACTACCAGAGAAAGATTTGAATCCTTAAAATGGATTCGGGTAACCCGGGTACCGTATGTCATCCCTAATAATTACCATGCACATAGTGACCGCACTCCACTTAAGCCTGAACTAACCCCTAGTCTAAAATATATTGGACAAAATTGAGTGCAACAATGTTTTCCATTGATTGTTTCAGGACACAATCTTCTACTCAAGAACTTTGCAGTCAGTCTATCGCTCTACGCTTGCAGCGGGAGAGTTCGTGATCTTGGACGATGCTGCAGAGACTGGGCTGGGAGTTGTGCAAGAGGTAAGAAAGAGTGAGCTAAACATTATGTTTATTCTGACGTTGCTGTGCCTTCTATTATAGGGTTGCCACTTTCAAGGATCTGATCCTTTTTCAATGATTTTAGAGTCTCGAGGATACCAGAATTTTTGTCCAAATTCTTTCTAGTGTTTTTAATTGGATGAGCGTAGCGAGCGAAGCGAAGATTCCATTCTACTACACTGGAGAAAAAAATCCGGAATGTTTTTTCTTTTTTTTCTTTCTGTATTTTTGTCTGTCTGTTAACACGATTCCGGCTAAACCGATACTCCGATTGCGATGAAATTTTATGGAGGCCTTTGAAATCTCTGAACTAAGAACTGCCACGTTTTTGAGCGCAATCAAAAAATTATTTCTCATGAAAATCGCAATTTTACGATTTTTTTCGATTTTTAAAAAATTTCTTCGACTTATAACTCCTACATGCTTTATCCGATTGTAATGATTTTTTACAGAACCTTAATTTTATGAATTGATATATTCGTGTGAAATTTGAGCGTAATCAAATAATTATTTCTCATGAAAATCGCAATTTTACGATTTTTTTAATTTCTTCTGCTTATAACACCTACATGCTTTATCCGACTAGGAAAACGCTTAAGTCCCGCCGCGTTGTTGGATGAGCGTAATTGGTGCATTGACCTGCCATGTGTTATGCAGATTTTCTGTTGTTTTGTGAAAAAATTATTGCTTAGTCGATTTTTTTAAAATGAAATGAAATTAAATAAAAAATAATTATTCGATTGCGCTCAAATTTTACACGAATATAATAATTCATAAAATTAAGGTTCTGTAAAAAAATCATTACAATAGGATAAAGCATGTAGGTGTTATAAGTGAAAGAATTGTTAAAAAAAAGAAAAAACCCGTAAAATTTCGATTTTCATGAGAAATAATTTTTCGATTGTTCTCAAATTTCACACGAATATCTCAATTCATAAAATTAAGGTTCTGAAAAAAATCATTAAAATCGGATTAAGCATGTAGATGTTATAAGTCGAAGAAATTTTTAAAAAATAAAAAAAAATCGTAAATTTGCGATTTTCATTAGAAATAATTTTTCGATTGCGCTCCCAAAACGTGGCAGTTCTAAGTTCAGAGATTTCGAAGGCCTCCAGAAAATTTCATTGCAATTGGAGTATCGGTTTAGCCGGAATCGTGTTAACAAACAGCCAAAAATACAGAAAAAAAACATTCCGGATTTTTTCTCCAGTGTAGTGAAATGGAATCTTCGCTTCGCTCGCTACGCTCATCCAATTAAATGATTTTTTCACAGAACCTTAATTTTAAGAATTAATATATTCGTGTAAAATTTGTGCGTAATCGAATAATTATTTCTTATGAAAATTTCAATATTACGATTTTTTCCTTTTTTAAAATTACGATTAATTAAAAAAAAATTTTTTTTTTTTTACCTTTAATTTGATTTAATTTAAAAAATATTTCAACAAAGTTCTGATTTTTTCACAGAACAACAGAAAATCCGCAAAACACATGGCAGCTCAATTCACCAATTACGCTCATCCAACAACGCGGCGGGACTTAAGCGTTTTCCTAGTTAAAAATATAGGTAGAGCCTATTATTTTAAATTCAGTTACATAAGCGATTGACAGTAATAAAACAGAAGGTCTAGTAGGGTACATATGTAATAGTGATAATAAACAACAGTGAGTATACACATTTACCAGGTAACAGATATTTGAGGCCTAAGTATTAGTTCATAAGGTAGGCCTAGGTAAATTTTTGACCACCACTACCACCATTTGAAAAAAGTGAAAGTGGTACAATTTTTATAGATATTAGGCCTAGGCCTACCGATTAAAAATGCAGTATCTATAATCTGTAGTATAGGCCCTAGCGTTCCAATTATCAATAATTTTTGTTTTGTTGTTATGTTGTCAATATGTTGTTCATTTCAGGAATGAGAAGAACCTGAACAATCGTCAAGGAGGGTCCTCGAGAACCTTCCACATAGTATGTCGCAGCTCACGTGTGATTCTTCAACTTCAGCATCTTGTAGTCATATTCAGCTGCCTACGCTTGTACCGCACAATAATTGAAATGTTTGTAAGTCAGTTCAAGGAACAGTTACTTTAATTCCTAATCCCTCTATCCTCCCTTTCAAGAGATTTATCCTGCATGCTTGGTACGGTGCTCAACTACTTGCTTAACTATTAGGCCCTGCCATTCCAATTATCAATAATTTTTATTTTATTTTTGTGCAACCCTAAGTGTCACTGTTGCACATTTCAGGAATGGGAGGAACCTGTATGACCGTCATTAAAGCTCCTCGAGAACCTTCCACATCATATGTCGCAGCTCACGAGTGATTCTTCAACGTCTCAGACTTCGCATATTCAGTTGCCTCTCTCGTATCGTATTGATGTTTGTAAGTCAGTTCATAGAACAGTTGATTTATTCCTAATCCCTCTATCCTCCCTTTTAAGAGTGTATCCTGCATGTTCGGTACGGTGTGGGACTACTTGCATAACTATTTCATTTGTTAACGTGGGCCTAATATAATAAAGTCTATTAACTTCCTTGTTTCTTGCAGTCTCTAAGTTATCTGACACGGCTGTTGTCTATGAGTGAAGTAATGATATTGTTAAGCTAGTGGTCATGAAGAAGCACCAGCAGGGTTCCCTAGCATGTTCGCATGTTCCCAGCATTTTGACTAGCTCACACCACAGTTCACCTTACTGCATTTATTCAGTAAAATAGACTAGGGGAAAATAAAATAACGTAAATGTTAGGAAGGGGTCCGATTTAAAAATCATATCGATAATAGTTGACTGAAATTGCTAGCTCTAATAAAGTGGCATTGGAACACTTAGCTTAATGGCGGCAAGTTCAATGTTTCCCGATGCTTGTTTTTCTTTGGAGTAAAACTGTGTAGTGAACCCTAGTGTCCCTGGTAGTGGGTGTGGCATATGTCAGTATGGTACATGATACTTAATCTCAGCTGCTCTTATTGAATCTCCTTGTCCCGAGTAAAACAACATGGAAATAAAAAGAATCGAGAATCAAATTCGACCGACGAACATCCCGCAATATTAAATTTCTCTTCAATTATATCGGGTCGCGAAAGTATAACTTGTGAAATAATAATGATATATTGATAAATAAATAATATCAGACCCTTGAAACCAACAATGAAGTCGGCTAGTTGGGGGAGGTTCCCACAAAGTCTTGGGCCCCCGGGTCTATCGAAGTCACTAGCAATGCCGGACGCTCCACCCATACTTTCTTGTTCTTCTTTTATCTCTTTACTTTTTCTTCTTCTTTTTGAAGGTTTTCTCACCAGTTCTTGACATATTTTCCTATGTTTCCACCCTTCTTCCTTGAGCTCTTTCCCAAGCTGTTTCTGTCTTTCTTACCTCTCCCCAACCTCAGTCTGGGTCCCCCCTCGTCTTCCCTCTTATCCCCTGGGATCCTGTTCACGTCCTCCTTCACCTTTATCATGTGTCCCCCCACCGCCCGCCATTTTGACTTTTGAGCCATTTATTGAAAGTTATTTTTAACTATCTCCGTCCTTGTGCATACCATAGGCGTATTGTTAATCAGTACTTGATACACTCACCAGGGCTAAAAAAAAAACCATGGGCCCGGATGCCCGGGGGATGAAAAAAAGTGGTCAGGCAAGTAAATTATTTCCCACATGCCCGTCTGGGGATCTCTCACTATTGCCCGCACTTAGCTCTCGACACAAGATAAGCCTGGGAAAAAAAGAAAAAGCCCACTTGTCCAGTAATTTAAATCCCATTCGTCGTGATACAGATTTCGTCATATGTTTTAAACATAATAGGCCTACATAACGGTACATTGCAAATTCTTATCCGGTCAAATGAGTTGGATCGAACGCGCACCTTGTTCGCGCATGATATTGCTCTCGCCTACCATTCATCCTTCGACTGGGAGTGTTCTAAAAACACGTTTGGCGGGACATCCAAGGTCTCTCTCAGTGGTGCATCTGAACGCTTCGTCACTGATGGCCCACTGCCTGGAGCTAGAGGCTATTGTCAACGAAAATAAAGTGATGTTATTCTCGTAAACGAGTCCTGGTTAAAACCGTCACTTTCTTCTAGTCTAGTCAAATTAGATGGATTACCGCCTAATACGAAACGACCGCACTAAGCGGCGAGGTGGTGGCGTATGTGCCTATGTCCGTTCCGACATTAGATGTAAAATATTAAGCAGGGCACCAAGCGAATATAACGCTAGGCCCGAATAATTATCTTTGAATTAAAAGAAACCAACAGTGCTTTTTTTCCC
>JAMZAV010014563.1:0-15187 GCA_024449915.1 Sweltsa coloradensis
AGAACAGCCAGAACAGATTAGACCTAGACTCATGAAATGTAAAAGCATACATTTAATCTACAAAAAACAATCAGTCACACACACAGCACAATAAAAAAACACACAATATAGCCTTCAGGATAAAAAGCAAACATTTATCTACAAATCAATAGTACGGGTAAGTAAAAGTCCAGTACTAGGTCTCAGAACAAAGTCATACCAGCAATTTCAAAACCCAAAAACCACAGCCAGGTGAATGAGCCAAGAACATATTGTGAATCGTTCATTCAAACAAACAAACAGAATAGTCAATCAAAACGCTTATTTGGTGGGGGTGCACCTCTGTTTGGGACAGGCACCTCTTTTAATACTTTTAATGATTTTTCACACTCATTTGATAATTGGTGTGCTGCAGGAAATCATCCTATGTCTATTTACCACTCCTCAAAATTAAATTGTGGTACAGATTCTACTCATCCTTACATGGCAGTTACATACAGATGTAAACACCAAGGACTTCCTCGGGTTAGGGGTAAACACTTGAGAACTAACCAGTGTTATAACGCAAAGAAGTGTCCAGTTACGGTTAAAGTAGCCTACAGAAAAACATCCGGGTGTTATCATGTCAATAAAGTGATTTCTGTACATGAAAGTCATGAAGTAGGTCCCGAATTGTTTCAGCACTACCCAGATCAGCGTCTTCTTGATGAAGAGGAAGCTGTGGCCATGGGGGATTTAATTGATCATAAAATTGAAACTAAAGAGTTTAAACAGTTTGTTTTTAACAAAACCGGTAAACGTCTTCTCTCAAAGGACGTTGAAAATATACGTCGTAAACGTAAATTTGATGAAATTGGAGATCGTTCATTGAGTACAGTTTTAATAGATAAACTCATGAAACTCGGGGAAGTGCATGGTAATAATATTTGTATTGAGGTAGATCCTGACAACATACTTCAGTATCTATTAATTCAAACACCGTATATGAGAGCTTTAGCAAATAAGTACTCGGACATTTTATTTGTTGACGGTACGTACAAATTAAACGTTGAAGATTATCCTATGTATGTAGTGTTGTGTGAAGATGGCACAACCGTAGGAAGGCCCATTTGTTATATTTTTGTACGTAAAGAAAATGAGGAGCTTCTACACCGTGCATTTGAAAAGTTTCTGTCTCTGACAGAAGTAGTCAAAGATAACTGTAAAGTTATTATGGTTGATAAGGATGCTGCAGAGATCAATATACTATCAAAGCTTTTACCGCAAAGTAGCATCCTATTATGTAAATTTCATGTTTTGAAACGCATCAAAGAACGACTTAATGCAGACGGTTTTGCAAGATTGGTTAAAGATCAAGTTTTTAAAGCATTCCAGACTATTTTGTTTTCTTTTACTGAAACTGAATATTTGACAAATGTAGATTCATTGGTAGGTATAGCTCCGAATCAGTTTGTAGATTCCTTTTTAAAAAATTGGCACCCAATAAAAGAAATGTGGGTTATGGCATTTAAGAAACACCTCCCAACTTTGGGCAATAACACAAATAATCGGATTGAAAGTCACAATCAGAAAATTAAAACCTTCATCAGAAGTACCTACCACTTACACGAGACAGTAGAAAGACTGATGTATTTTGTCGCGACTTTAGAAACATCTTACTGCCAAAAGTCATTTAAGGAGAATAAAACATTTTTGAATACTAAATGTAATGATGAACTACATAGGCAAATTTCTGATGTTTGCACTCAAAATGTATCAAAAAAGACCTTTAATCAATTACAAAAGTTGGAAAATGATGATTACAAATTTGAGTTTGATCCTATTTTCAACCAAGTTAATGTAAATGATAATCATTACAATATAAGTGATGATTGTATGAAATGCTCGTGTACATTTTTTTTACAACACCATTTGCCTTGTTCACATTTGTTTGTGGCGCGGAGAGAAAGTGGTGTATGTATGTTCGATCCTGCAATGATCCCAGATCGCTGGAAGAAAGAAACTTTTCAATCTTGCCCATTGATACCTGTAGGAACCTCTATGGCAACCGTCAATTTCATAGACAATAGATTGAGCCTACCGGTATTAACCCATCCAGTAAGTCAAAATAAAAGATTTAAGGCTGCCATTGAAGTACTGAAGCCGATTGCGTCATTCATGTCTAAATGTGGCACTGCTGAATTTAATAATTTTGCTTCCAACATTAACACTTTTTATGATTGTATGCGGTCAAATGATGTTTCTAAAATTACTAACCTAAGTAGTACACATTTTGTTGATATTTTACAAAACAAAATGGAAATGGAAGGCAGTAGGCCTATCAATGACAATGTAAATAATATCCTGCAGCCACCATTAGCAAATGAAAATCTTTTAATTGAAGACACATCTACCGGTTTTCCTCTAGATTTAACCAAGGTTTCTACAAGGATAATCAATGGCTTTTGTTCTGATTCGAATTCAGACAATGTTACAGTTCCATTGGGCTTGAATGTCGATGATTTCCCACTTGATTTAAGTGCCAAGGCATCTAAGTCTATGTGTGATGTTGCAACCCCCTATCGCATGCCACCTTGCAAAACACAACCATCATTAGGCGTGGGTATTATTAGTAGCAAACCATCATACCTAACCAAGCAAAGCAGTAACGAACCATCTTTTAAAATCCTTGCAACAACGGTTGGAGTGTCTCTAGAGACTGGTTTAAATAGTATACAAGAAGGTTTTAACTTTTCCAAAATTAATAATCCCCGCGGCCGCCCTAGAGGGAGTAAAAAAGGTCTATCTAATTTCTCCAAGGATAGGTCAAAAATATTAAAGAAATCGGCAACAATCAACAAGATTAGTCATTTAAATAAAACCTTAACATCTTTACCGGTACCAACACTTTTGAATGTTATTAAACCATTGGGTATTGGTTTGCCTAAACCAACAGAAGGTGGTGCAGTTGCCAAATGTCTAGATCAAAAGAATATGATAGTCGATCTTGTAGATAGTGAAGACGAATGGTCTATAGTCAATCTACGTGAGGCAGATCCTAACAATAATCCTAACGATTTTTCTGACAATTTAATTGATGCGAAGATTGATTTCTGGATTAAAAAATTACATCTAACACAAGTACATAAGACTTGGTTGTTAGACGATAAGGAATACCTAGATGACGTACTTGTTGACTCTTCCCAAGTTATGATATCGAAACAATATCCAAAAATTGCGAGTCTCGTGTATCCATTACGTCTGGTTCATTATAGATATACTCTGAATGTTCCCCATAAACCGTTTATCCAAATTGTACATTGCGGTGCATATTTACATTGGATTACAATAACTAATATGCACTGTCCCCCTGGCACAGTATACATTTATAATACCTTGCCGACTACAACAGTACCACGTGAAGTAGTTATACAAATCTGTTCATTTCTAAAACCAGCCGAAAAGTTGATTACTTTAGTTAATAGAACATGCCAAAGACAAATTGGTGTTGCTGACTGTGGATTATTTGCTATTGCAAATATGGTAACTTTAGCTTTAGGGCTACATCCTGAGGAAGTAACTTACAATCAAAGTGCTATGCGCAAACACTATTACAACTGTTTACTCGAAAATAAAATGTCACTATTCCCAGCAGCAACTAAACGTGTGACCAAGGTTACCGAATCTGTTCATGTTATTCCTCTTTATTGTATTTGTCGCATGCCTCATTATGGAGTTTACCCTAAAAGTACTGAACAATTAAAGTTGGACTCCCCAATGGTAGAATGTGAAAATTGTCTAGAGTGGTATCATTGTCATTGCATCAAACTCAATAAACCAATAGGTAAAACAGATCAATTTAGCTGCCCTGCATGTTTAGGAACATAGTTTGTTACTAAGTTAACTCATCAGTCATCATACTGTATAAAGTATTACACAATGATTGGAATTGGAAAATGCATAGGTAGTTCCATTCACATTTTACATTAGTAAAGAATTAAAAATGTATTTACTATTTATTAAAACATAGTACCTGTCTGCAATTATAGGTCTTAGATCATGGGCAAAGATATGTGTAGCTATTATATAGTAGGCCTTATCAATGTCAGATGTAATTTTATAGTACTGTATTTTATTTTTTGGGTCTTTAGAAACTTGTGTAAGAGGTTTCCTCATATTTTTATTTCAAAATTATGCGATCAAGTTTGAATTTACGTTGATAGTATTATCAACATAACTACAATGTTTATAAATTCATTTTAAATACTACTAGTACAATCAACTGTATGTTAATTATCAAAGTGGTAGGCCTACTATAAAAACCTTGGTAAAAATAGTGTTTTTGGGCATCTATACATAAAACACTATTTTCATGTATCTTTAATCATGGTACTATATACATGCATTTACTACTACTTTTAAGTCAATATTGTACCTAATCAACAATAAGCAGTGCCCTTCAAACAATAAAGGACATTGTTGTATTCTAGTCATACTGCTACTATTATAGCATGGAACCGTTTCTAGTCTTTTTAGTTCTTATGAGTATGTAGTTTGAGAGGCACTGCTCAACATGTTCATACTCTGTGGTGGCTTTTTGTGATGATGGTCTCTCCGTATATTTAAAAAACAATAACTTTCACTTGAATAAAATTTAAATATGTATTGTTTAGGTGTACAATTGTCACACCATGCACACTGTAAAAGCCACCATTGTTCCTATTTATCATATGTTCCTAAAGTACCTACTAAGTAAGTGCATATGCATACTTAACATTGTGTTACAAATCTAGTCATCTATTATTATTTTAGCTTTGAAAACGTTGTTATAAGGCGTAATATACTCGAAAGCTTAAGAGTTCGTACAGAGAACTTGTATTTTCCATTCTGTTAAATATCTCTTTGTATTTGTGCAGACCATTGTGCATGCATACATTTTATTTACCTCTAGTATAACACTAAAAGTTTTTGTTCCAATAACATTGCTGTACATAACCAACACTCAAACTCGTTGTTTTAATTAACAATAATTTTGAGTGTATTCATTTCAGAGTCAACATACCTAGAGCTAGACAAAGCTAGGTAATGACAAACAGTGGAACATTGCTATTTTGTTTTTAAGACTTGCATTGAAATTTTATGAATAATAAATAGAATTGTTGAATGGCACATGATGATGTGCCAATATAACTTCCGGTTATGCAAGTCTTAGATATGTACTAATGATGTTCCATTAATAAGTAAGTTTTATTTGACATAACATACTTGAATTTGCATAAGTTACATTTGATTGAGTAATTAATTAGCCTACCTTGTTAATAAGTAGGTACATAATAACTGTTTAAAACTTGATGCTTATACAAATAAGATGACCAGACGTACCGGTCCGTTTTCAGAACACTTGTACCGGTGTCCCAAGAGACTCATTGAAATTATGTATTTGTACCGGTTTGCAATTTTGGAGGGAAAATGTCCCGGTATTTAGTCAGTACCATGTGGAAGGATTATGTTTTACTTGAAGAAATAACACTACTCTGATAAATACTAACAGTAATAACATTGTAATAGTTGTTCAACTTCAAAGAAGATATTTTTATTTTATCTAGGGGTGTGCAAGTATTATTCAATGATTTTGGTGGAGGTTCCGGGTCACGCTTGAGTGTGAAAACGTAAATATTGTTATCTATTGTTGGCGTTACTATATCAAGTCAAATACCCACAATACTAACCCCAGTCTTTTAATACTAATTTGTGTTAACCTTAATTTAAGAATTAATATAATCGTGTGAAATTTAAGCGCAATCGAAAAATTATTCCTTATAAAAATCGCAATTTTACGATTTTTAAAATTTTTAAAACATTTTTCAACTTATAACACCTACATGCTTAATCCGAATGTAATGATTTTTGTACAGAACCTTAATTTTATGCATTAATTGATATATTCTTGTGAAATTTGAGCGCAATCAAACAATTATTTTTCATAATAGTAATTGCAATTTTACGATTTTGCTATGATGTTGCGATAGGTAATGCAAAGGCTTTTACAATTTTTGTTTTTGTTTTTTAAGTAGAAGGTGTTGTAGATTAAAAAACAATACATCTAAACATTCACCAGACGGATTGAATAATTTTCGTTTTGTTTGATAAATATGATTTATTTCCTTTGCATTGTTGGAAAATGTATGTTTTTTACATAATAAATCTATATTTCCCATAATTTAATTAAAAAACTATAAATCTCATCACAAAAGTGTCTAGTGAATTTGTCAGATTAAGACTTGTGAGCATATTAAAAAAGAAATAATCATTTTATCTTAAAAACTGTAGGGCCTAGAAGAAATAGGAAAAAACGTTAGCAAATGTGCTAGAATAAAAGTTTTGAGATAATAACATTTAAAGTTTATTTATGTTGTTTTTTGGTAAATTTGAGTGTAACATAGCCTGAAGGTTCAGTTTATTTATTTTACATAAATTCACTGGGCCTTTATAACCTGTTAATCTAGGATTCTTTACAATTGACTAAAATTGTTATGAATAACACTATAGCCTACAGTCCTAGATTAGGCCTAATGTCAGTACCGGTAAGCCATTTTCCCATGCAAAATAGCATGCAGTGCTCAAGAAAAACAAATCATTTACTGCTTTCAGCATCACCCTATATCAGCATAAAATAAATTTATGTAGTCAATACATAAAAAAGTAAACTCAAAGAACAATAAAAATGCAAAATTGCTTGTTTTTATACATTTTCAATGAAATAACCCCCCAAACAATTACGCTCATCCAACAACGCACCTGAAAAAGAGTTTGCGAAGCTTCCTACCCCCTCATGCACAAAGATTTTGCGGCGCAAAGTTACGTTTAGTTAAAAATGGCGGACTTACGCAAATTTATATGTTCAATCATAGGGCTATAAAAACCGTTTGCACAAAGGAAGTTGCGTTAGCACTTAGCAGACTTGCGTCCGCAAGTCGCTAGATATTTCGGTAAAGTTGCGGCTACTCTGGATATGACGCAAATGTCGACCCTCACTTTTTTTGTATCAGAAAATGAATATTTTAACAAAAAAAATGTACCAACATAGGCCTACAGTAAAGCAGGCAAGTAACGTTAAAAATTGAGTAAAAAGTTGCAAAAAAGTTCATAAAAATCAAGTGAAATTTGAACCCGCGACCTTCAGCATAGGAATGCCTCTCGCTAGCCACTACTCCAAAGTGGAAGGTAAATTTTTCGACTTTCGACCACTATAATACGTTGCAGGTTGCCCAAAACACAAAATTTAATCAATGATTGCTGTTTTCTATCTAGAAATACTCTATTAGTGCTAGAATAATTTATTCGAGTTATTTGGGACTGGTTTTTGTTTGCATTTCATTACCATTGATCTCCAAACACTATCACCGGAGACAATTCCGCCATCTTTGCCAATATTTGCGTCCGCAACTTTACCGACGCAAGTCTTTGTGCATGAAGGGGCTAGTTAACAAAATCTTAGAATCTTCTAATGTTATTAAAATATAGGTCTAAATGTGGTTGGACAAAAACACAAGAGAGACACAAATGGGTTCATACGTGGGTTCCCGGGGGAGTGGGTTCATTGTCTGTTGACTGAGGGCAATGTTGACATACATTTGAAATAAGTTTATTGTTCAAATTTTTTTTATGTACAAATTGTTTAAAATTCAAAACCTTACCAATATTTTTATTTTGATATTAAAATTATGTACAATATAGTTCTGACAAAACTACATAGGGCCTAACTGCTCCAGATCACTTATTCAATGTTTTGTAGCGTTCTTGAGGTACGACGACAATTTCCAATTGTCCGGTAGAGAGAAAACAAACAACAACAAAAAACACTCGAGCTATTTTTCTCGGGATGTGATATTGAAGTCTTCGCTTTACTCATAAAAAAAACAAGAAAGCATAGTATGATTGGAGAAGGGTTGACAGGTTGGAAAAGCATAGAGAACATAAAGAACATAAAACCCAGCCTGAAGGGTTGGGGGTGACAAAACAGCCTGAAGTTGTCATCAGCAGGTGAAAAGTTTTGTCACCCCCAGCCCTTCAGGCTGGGTTTTATGT
This sequence comes from Sweltsa coloradensis, assembly GCA_024449915.1. NCBI lineage: Eukaryota > Metazoa > Arthropoda > Insecta > Plecoptera > Chloroperlidae > Sweltsa > Sweltsa coloradensis. Next base: position 8,047 of record JAMZAV010014563.1, read on the forward strand.
TCTTTATGTTCTCTATGCTTTTCCAACCTGTCAACCCTTCTCCAATCATACTAAACTAGCCGATTGGCCTTTTCCTAATTGTAAAAAACAAGAAAGCGATAGAGATGATAGTAATAGCAAAAGAAAAATCATTTATTTGAATAAAAAGTTAAATGTTTTTTGTGTTGATTCAATATAAATAGGCTACATTACTTTGAATGAGAAATTTATCAAGTTTGTCGCCATTAACAAAATTTCATATAATTGGTCGAGATTAAATTGTGAGCGTAAGGCATCATATTTATTACATTCTACAAGCATAATATGATGTAGGTCAAGGTAACACATGCATTAAACCCGGGAACAACCTCATCTCTTGTTAAAAGATATCCCCGAGTTAAACGTATGTGGCCTATTTTAATTTGGGTCAATACTTATTTATTTATTTATTTATTTATTTATTTGGACAACAAATAACAATACAAAGTACAGTTAAAGTTTATAACAGTTTTCACCGTGTAGTCCATTTTTGCTAAACATAGACTAGTTGTTACATAAGTATTAATATAATATAATATAGGTACGTATTTTACAAAATAGTATAGGCCTATAGCCTATTATATGGTACCTCCTACTAATAATAAAATATAGCAATTATTAGGTAGTTCTGTCTGTCATAAAGTCTTTTATGCTGTAGTATGCCTTTTGTATTAGGAATTTAGTTAGTTCATTTTTGAATTTGATGTGTTCTGTTATGTTTTTTATTGATTGGGGGAGTTTATTGAATAGAGTTTTATTCAAATAATCAGAGTTTTTTTGACCTAGGTTTGTACGATATTGGTTAAGATGGAGGTTATTTTTGTTCCTTGTGTTGTGGGTGTGTATGCCACTGTTGAGTGTCACCTCCATTCTACGTTAGAATCGAGAGACAGGACGAATTTTATTAGTCAGTGTGGGCATCACACTATACAATTAAAAATAAGTTATTTTATTTTGTTTAAAAAATTGGTATGGTCTTAATTGTAATTTTGTGTTGTTTTAAAATTAGTGTGGTCATTCCCCTCAAGTTTCTACCCAGGTTGGAAAATGGTAGGTCATACTTGGTGTCAACTCGACCCTGACGTGTTTCACCAACTAAATTTTCTATCTCTTCAAAACCTTAGACCTATACCGTTAACAGCTTATAACAATATTAAATAGTAATAAGAAAATGAACACTATGATAACACCATCTTTGCATTTTCTAATTAGGCTACAATAAACCATTAAAAATTGTAACTTGTTACCAAGGGACTAATAATAACAAAACAGTACAATAGTAATTACCTATTTTACGAACTCGAACGAGAATCCTTGTTACTATGTCTGTTATCTACCTAAAATAAGTAGACTTAAAAGCAATTGCTTGAAAAGTCAAGTTTCGTAATTAATTATCGAGTTGTACGCATATAGTAATAGGGTTATCATTCAAAATTAGAGCGGACATATTCAAATTTCAAATGTGTAAATGGACATTATTGTTTTTCTAAAATTAAACAATCCCTTTGTCAAGACACTCGCTAATTTAGCTGTGATTACCCTTTCTAAACTTTATAACAAAACACATCTGTAGAATATTGTGTTTTCATTTTTATTTGACCCATTCATTGTGTGTGTGACCTCCTTGTACTTTGTAAAATAATTGTATAAAGTTTGTGATTTTATGTTTGTATTGATGGAATGTGGATGTACTAGTTCAAATACAAGTATGTTAGGTCAATCTAAACTTTACTCATGTCATACTAAATTTTTGCTCTCCAATATGCGGCCTCCCCGTGGCGAGAGTGGGAAACACTTGTGTACACTTCAGAAAGTCACTTTACGTTTATCATGTCTGTTGCCGAAACAAACTGTTTGCAATGCCCATTAGGCCTAATAGCTTTTATAGGCGTAATCCGATTTGTGTAGTACCGGTTTACCTACTACCAGTAGGGCTTATAGGATAGAACATACCCCTACCTATTTAAAAACTAATTTAAAAAAGTAGTAGGTAAGGCCTACATTAAAATATTAATGCGTGATAAGTATGGACTGTACACATGTGGCTAACGGCATAATATTTCAAAATTATCTTAAGCTCAATTTAGACTAACCTACACTACCTACACTTTTGTGATTGCAGCTTAAGTGGGTGGCCATTGAATTTTATTGAACAGTGAATCATACCGCATCTGGTCCCCAGATGTAGGCCTAATTCGGCAAAGGGTAGCCTAATCCTTCTTCACTCAACAATCATAAAAGGCGAGAAAACGGTTCACGTGATGAATATTGTTTAATCATATCCATAGGTATCATAAAAAACCAAACCATACCAAATATTTGATTTTAACTGAATATGCCTACTGCGGATGACATTGGATAATTGGTATTTTGGTGACCAACCCGAGTTACTGTACCCTAATCAAAACATTGACCGAATTTAAAACTAAATGAAGGGCGCCATTCCATAACGTTGTATGTGCCAAAAACAAAGTTTCTCAGGAGGAGTATTTTTCTGCCTGGGTAAACAAAACTGTATTGACAACAGCTTGGACTGGCAATCTCATACAGACAAATTAGCTAGTAGATTGAGCAGAGCTTGCTATGCAATTAGGGTCATTAGACAATGTATCTCACTTGAAGCAGCACTTTGTGTTTACCATGCCTACTTTGAATCGCTTATAAGATACGGCATATTACTATGGGGCTCTTCTTCTATTCGCAATTTTAATAAGATTTTTATCCTTCAAAAAAAAGCAATCAGAATTTTACTTCAAGTTAGCAATAGGCAATCATGTCGGCAGTTTTTTTATCAACTAAATATCTTAACAGTTGCCAGCCTTTACATCCTGGAAGTCGCCTGCCACATCAAGTCTAACCTGGGGAGACTCAAAATTAACAGCAACATCCACAGCCATCACACCAGAAATCGTGAGAATGTACAAGTCCTGCCTCGCAGATTAGAGTTAACTCAAAAGAGTCCAGACTTCCTCGGCGCAAAGATTTTTAATATTCTTCCTAAACATATTACCGAAATTGAAAACTCACGCGATTTTAGGAATACTTTAAAAAACTTTTTAACCACAAGGGCTTTTTACAGCATTAATGACTTATTTGAACACTAACCTTGTGCCAGTCAGTTCTTCTCTTATCACCATTTTATTTTATTTTAAGCATGTTCATCTGTATCTGTGATAGCCATCTGTGTTAGCTCAAAAGCGAATTCGAATGTAATTTTAATTGTATTACCGTGCAAGCTAATGCTTTACTGTAAATGTTTACTGCTGACCATGTACCATGTATAAGTGTTATCACACATAATACCTATGTACAATAAAGAACTGAACTATGAACTAATGCAAGTAAATTGTCAATTGTGTTTGTTTATATTGATACCAATTGGCAACACACATAATATTTGAACACAATACCAATAAAAAAATACACTGTCAATACTGATAAAAAAGTCTAAAGTTAATAAAATTCCATAACGTGGTAAGTCCACAACCTAATCCTCCTAGGCCTAGGCATCCTACTTTTAGGTTATGTAACACATACCAACCTCATTTGGTGGGTCCTTTTCCAATATACAGTAAGTCTATTTTAGCATTAAAATGCCCATATCCAATATCCATCATTAGGCCTACCCATTCTGTTCCTTGCTCATGTGACAAAATAATCACATCATTTGCAATAATAGATTCAGGAGTTTAGGACTAAGAATAGAGCCACTTCCATTAAACCCATTGCAAAAATGTTATTGTCATTGTCCTATGTAATGTAGCCTACTTGTATGACAAAAATCAGGCATGTAATTGATCTGCTGTTTTTGTTGCTACTGTGTACCCAAACAAACATCTTGACAAATTGTGAAGGTCCGTTTGCCCGTCCCATCGTAACAATAACAGGTACATTCTGCTTCTGATACCCAGAAAATGTTGTGCCCGTCTTAAATAGGCATAGGCCCTAGGCCTATACTTATTGGTACCAGGTCTGGTATAGGTCTGCCTGAGTTCCAGGTAGGTTTAGTATGTTTTCTGTATATTTTCATTCATGCAGGTCTGTGCGCTGACCGACACAGCATTGCAACAAGTCGAGCATTTTCTTACTCAATATCATATCAGAAAAGGAAAACCATAGAGCAACCACATGTTCAATTCTCATGCGGTGCCTACGTAGGAAAGGCCGCTAGCTACACATGAAGTGGTGTATGAAAACGTAATGCATACCTTAATAGGCGTAGGCCCTGGGCCTACGGTCTAGGCCTAGCCTAGTAGTACCATTCATAACAAAACTCTAGACCCATAGGCCACCATCAATTATATACCTAGGCCCTCCTAGTAATAGTTTCTCTGCAAGGTAGGGGGCCTAGGGCTAGTTTACCTAGCTGTTAAAATTATTGTAGGGTCTATTAGCCCTAGTGATGAAAAACACTGTAGGGCCTAGGCCTACGGCTCCCCTAGCCGAACACATAGGGGCTAGGCTAGACTATGTGTATGCCCCTATCTGATAAACACCTGTCTAGAAGACAAGTGCTAGGCCTAGGTCTAGGGCTAGGCTATATAAAAACAATGATTAGGGCCTATCCACTGTAGGGCCTGGCCAAAACATTCAACCTTCGTGACAGACAGGGTGGAATGCCTAGGCCTAGCCTACAACTTGTAACTTATACACCTTAACTGTGGTAATTATCAGTAGGAGAAGTATTTTGACAATAATATGTACCTAATATGTCCTTTACATAATACAAACACATTTTAAATAGTGACCGTAGGCTGGCTCAAAACATAACCTTACCTACATGTCAGACTTTGTGACAGAGGGTGTCTGGCAGGAGTGCATACGTCACGACCACACTCCTGCCAGGTAGTGTGGACTAGTACGGATAAAACACCACTAGGTGTCGCTAGTAGTAGGGTGTCTGGCAGGAGTGCAGTCCAATCACAGAGCACTACTACCAGACAGGTAGGGTGCCTGGTACGAGGGACGGCCAAATATTAAATACAGATTTGAATAAAACGTTCCATTCGTCGTGTTTTTCAAGAAGTAAGCCACTGCCTTTAAAATAGGGAGAAAATGTCAAAAGAGAAAGAAATTAGCGATCTATAACAGGCTGTGCATCATGTGTTGTGAGAACCATAACCTAAAAATGTCAATGTTTGCGCTTTGATTTTAGACCGTCACCGAATTACTCGCTTTGTTTATAACAAACAATTATTGTAGGTGGGTATATGTAGTACTAACAAAATATTCCATGAAGACATTTTTTAAACAAAGAAAAATCATATAAGTTCCTACGTTATGTACTGTCAGTATTTTCGTCAGTTGATTAGTAGAGCTAGGCCTCGGACTAAAGTAGGCCTAGGCCTATGCCTACCTGCCCAATTTATTGGAACAAGGCCTTGTATGCCGAGAAGATTTTACATTTCACGAAGGTCTAGTACTTTCAGTTATATATCAGATACTTATAAGAATGATAGGGTTGTGTGTAAAGATAGTTTCACATTAGGCCATTGCAACAAGAGACATTTCAATGTGTATACTAGTCCTGCATGTAGGCCTCCGACGTTCCAACACAGAGAACAAATCGTTGACAACAGTCTTGAAGTTGAAGATGTGGATGGGTCATTAGATCGAGTACGACACAAGTTATTATTCAACTCGGTGCTTGAAAAGGATCAAATGCAGAGAGGATGGTTGAAAACAAAAATTGCAACGGAAAGATATCAAAGAAATTTAATAAAACACCAACAACTTTCTAAAGACACAGAGTTCCCCATTGCTTTGAAATATATGATTGATATCAATGAACACAATGTTAGCCAAGACACTTCTATATCTTCATTTAGCACTATTGAAAGCGGTGAAACATCACATGAAACTATTGTACAGTTACCGTACTCGGTTCACAATGAAGACTTTGCTCTTAATACTGACCAGCCTACTGTCAGCGATGACACAAGTTGCTTGGCACCTCGACTCGAAACCTACCAATCTGATTCTGAAATAGTTTCTGAAGTAAATTTTAATGAATCTTCACAAAGTGGTGTACCAAAATACAATTGGATGCACGACTACGAGATGTATCCCGGCAGCGGAGAGGAGATCTCCCTTGACGAGTGCGATGAGCAGAAGCCGTGGGAGTCGAATTATGGTACACCCGACGCCAGTATTCCCGTCAGTAAAGTTCCGTGCGGAGGTTGCGGTGCCCTGTTGCATTGCCAGGTAGGTCCATAAGATTTTTAATTGTAACATTAATTCTGACAAAAGATATCCAAGTAGGCTCCTATTTTGATTGCATCATGAACTTGGTAGGCCCCTATATTTGAGACATTGGAATCACTAAAGGCTATTATAGGCAAGATGATACCTGTAGTACTAGACTAGCTGCCAAATTGTTCTACTTCTATTAACTTGCATCATTGCTAAGTTTCACTTTCGTTTAATTCCCCTTTCAAATCCATTCGAATATAGAGCCTAGGCAAAGTAGGCCTACCTTTACATGTTGAAATTAAAAAGTGACAATAATACTACTGGTAGGCTATAAAAAAAGTACAAATAGGGCTAGTTAGGCTAATTATCTCAAATTATCTCATTTTATCAGATCACCCACTCAAGTGTCTAAAATGCACTAGGCCTTCGATACCCTAAATCATGCAAACATATTGTCCAAACTAGAGAAAATGGGCATCAGAGGTACAACAAATGCATGGATTTCCTCATTTCTTTCAAACCGCACCCAATATGTGGAAATAAGATCGGAGCAAGATCAAGTAACAACATTCAACCGATCAACTCCGCAAACACTAACTCACGGAGTACCACAAGGCTCCATTCTTGGTCCACTTATTTTCATACTTGACATTAACGACTTACCCAACCACCTCAACGTAGGAACTTTAACTCAGTATGTGGAGACTCTAGTCATCTGATCACTGTCCCCAAAAATAGCAATGCAGTTCTTTCCACCTTCTCAATAGCCAGGCATCCAACATGTCAACATACTGCTCCTCAAATCACCTGTCACTTGCTATACTAAAACCAATATTCTTTTTCACACTCAAAACTTACTTCTCCCCTGTGATAAGGGTACTACCTCAGTAGCAACTTCTCAATAGACTCCTTGATTCCCCTGAAACTCAAT
>JAMZAV010014564.1:0-12663 GCA_024449915.1 Sweltsa coloradensis
CTAGTAGTTATTATCAGGTTTCTGGCATTGACTTTGTGAGGGTTACATTAGTCATTAGTTCATCGAAGGGGTGACCAATTCGAGTTTGGGAAACAAATTGCTACCCTATAACACAGAACATGTATAACAATAGATTAGATCTACATGAAGTGGGTAGAAAAATGTACCTCGAATGTTCAAATATCGAATTCGGATAAACAATATCGGGGTACTGAGTAAAATAGCAGATGTGTGTGATAAAGCGAATTGATTTTACTAAATGCACCTTGAACTGTTCACGAAATGGAAACGGATTGTGTGACGCTTTGGTGATGTTGGTTTATTCCATGTTCCTGCAAAAGTCAGGGGATTCGATCCCGGTTCGAACTGATTTTTTTTACTTAGAAATATGTAACAGAGTGTCCAATGTTATCAACTTATACGCTAGGAAATTAGTATTTATGAATGACACCTAGGTAGCAATTTGTTATCGAATGTATCAAGTATCGATTGTTATAAGGGGTGTTTATTTTTTCATAACTGCCAGGCGTTTAAAGCAGTTTGTATTTATCTTTAACTAAGAAATAGTGTCAAGTCAAATAACATAAATTTAAGCTAGTAATTACATTACTAGGGAAACGCCAAAGTCGTTGTTAGACGAGTGAGTGAGCCATGTGTTGAGTACCCGGTAACATTCCTTTTCTTCCCCCTACCTTAGGCCTCCCTAGCCTATCATAGGCTACAGTGGAGCATTATGGCCTAAACTATGACCTAAACTTAAATACCCTATTATTTATACGAATATTATAATCAAACTTAAATGCAAATGTTCCCGCGTACTCAACACATGACTCTCTCACTCGTCTAACAACGACTTTGGCGTTTCCCTAGTCGAGTTGGCTAAAGCGCCCTTATAGCCGAAATGTGGGGACGTGGGTTCAATGGTCGGGAAAGATTTTGTAATTTCTGATTCTGGATTGTATGTTTAAAATATTTAACATGTTTTGAAATGCATATAACGCAGTGTAGTCCATCATCTGTGGCAATACTATGGAAAACATAGCCAGTACGAAATACGTGAAAATATGCAAGGTTTACTCAATCTACGAGCGGAATTTGGGGGGAACCTTGACGTCCTACATTCGATTAACCTTGGACACGGCATTTCACAGCCAGGTAAATAACAAACAAAAAATATTATTTCAAAATGAAAACCATTGTCGTTAAAATAATTCATATACCTTTCAACGTATTTTTTAGTTTTTTATTTCTTGCAGGTTTAAATCGCAACAGATTGTACTCATTTTGTTAGCAGTTCTCAGTTACCTGGTCACGGATGTCTGTTTAAAATTTCAGCTCAGTCTATTTGGCCGTTCGGCCGTATGGGACTGGACAGACAGACATTTAACATTTAACAGAATTAATCACGACCAAGGCCCGATCGAGTAGCGTTGTAGACTACGTTCGCTGCGCTCACTCGTCTAATTACCGTTGAGTGACATTTAACGTTATTACAATGAAATACAGAACCATATTATGTATGCCTTCAAAACTGTAAATGTATTTTTGTATTTTTTTTTTCCTGTGAAATTTTCTTATAACTATATTTTATGATTATTATTACTATAATAGTTATTTACCCTCGTTGTCCAGGAAGAGAGTACTTCCACACCATATAAGGGGCGGAGTATGTGAATAAAAAACACTTTATATGAATTTACATACATAAACAATACAGATTTACAAGTAGATGATAACTACTTTTTATAAATATAAAATGTATAAAACTTTAAATGTCTCGCTACACGTTGATGACATATTTATTTATTTAAAATAATCGTCGACATAAGATTATCATGTATACCACCGCTACAAAACAACCCGATAAATAATATGTCATAAAATGTTTAGTTTATTCTCACATCACTATCTTTATTCAGTTTTCTACATCACTTGCAGGTAGATTTACTCATGTAAAACGCGCGTAACACTGATATTCCATTTCCTGTCACCGGAAATCCTGACTAAATGTTTTGTGCAATGTATTCTTTAGTAAGGTGATTGAAAATAAGACACATACTTAACGAAATAGTGACTTTTCATTATTTGCTTCTCTTTGAATCATTCCTTTAATTAGTATCGTGGAAAATTTCCGCATTGAAGTTGGTAATTTTATCCTAAAGCCAATCACAAGTGAAAAGTGTGACAACTATACCCTGTGTTTACGAAACAAGACTGAAATACAAGTTTTTCAGTCATAGTGCGATGTGATGGAAATTTTGTGTAAAAAGTTGGCTTGTACACACATTATCCTTAAAAGCGACATAACCTTAGTCACAAGACAGGTGAGATTCTAGAAATATTTGCCCGTGGCCCTTGTTACGTATACGTACGCCAACGCGTTAAATAGTGTTTTTCAGAGTACACTTTTTACAACTAAACTCTAAGGAATTATCCCTGGGGCGATAACTTTTTAGAGTTATAATACAAACCCCATGGTTGAACTCTGCTGCTTTCAGGTAAATTGTTGGCAGAAGTTTGCCTTGAAGAACAGCTCTAGTTAGGAATTATTTCTCACAAATGTGTACAAAGATTATCCATTAGCAATGAAGTCGATAGGGATGTAAACACAAACAACCATTGAAAGCAGTAAAACTAATATGAAACCTAGACGCGTAATTATAAATATACAAGAAGAGAATCGATATAACTGCAGTGAATCTAATTCATAGTCCTGAAAGTAGTAACACGTAACAGTTTTCCCTGATTCTGGCTTCCAGTTTCAAGCATTGGATATGTTTATAGTTGCATGTTTAGTATTTTCAGGGGTTATACTAATCAATCTAATTAAAAACGTAGTAAGTGAATTAACTTCTTGGGAAATAATATACCGCCTCTTTCTGTTCTCTATCCCCAAAGTAAGACGGCATAGTGTAATATTCTCATGGTATGAAACACTCGCTGTTACGCTCGGAAGGTCTAAAGATTTGTCTCCCTCCAACCCGACCTTCATACGTTCAGAGAGTAGGGGTGCGGCCGTTGCCCAATACTTCTAAAAACCGTTTAGGTGGGGAAATACGAGCGTCGTGTTGTGGCTATTGATTTATATTTGAATGGGAGTAGTAAATACCTCACATAACGTAGTGAATGGTACGTCCAAGAACACTGGTATTTTCCCAATTAGTCAATTATTTCTCCACCAGTTAGTAGAAAAAGTTGAGACTATTAGAGTTTGGTCTAAGTATTTTCGAAACAAATATTGCTTCTCGGAAACAGGAAAGCGCACCCCCGCTGATTCGTGTTGCCTCGGGCTGATTAATCTTGACAGGAAGCGGCCGTGACGTGTGCTAAGCACATGCAAATGTTCTGCCAACTAGACCGAAATACGAGTAAATATATCTTTTGGCTTCTAATATCCACGTGGGAAATAGGAAACATGCCACAGCGACATTAGACGCCAGGAAATGCATGCCTGTGATTCTTGAAGCAATGCGATACTACTAATAACTACAACTAGAGGTTGAAGTTGTAAGTATTCAGTTCACACCAAAGAAATGCGGGATCGATCCCCCAGTTACGACGTCTGTAAGGAACTAATTTACACGGCATTGTTAGGGTTTCAAAGTTCGCTTGAAAAGAGTATTGGTTGTCATTACTTTGCAAATTGAAGCTCTTTCGAACATGCCTTTGATCTTTCACCAATGAAATACTCCCTAATTGCCGGAATAAGGAACTCGTGATGCCAACAACTTCACAGAGTTTTCGAGCATTGCCTATTTGCAAATTACTTCTTCGTTTCAATTTCAAATCATAAATAATGTTTTAGGTATATATTACTGTAAACGTAAATTTACACTTTACCTAATTCGACTTTCTACGAATGAAAAACTTCGTACTCTCAATGAAAATTAACAAGTTATGCCGAGTATACAAACTAATTAGAAATCAATGCGGATCCCGCTTTGTGTTTGGACTTTGATAAAAAGATAAAAAGTTTGGTTTAATATAAAAGAACCTTTTCTTTTCAATATGGCGAAACTTGTAATGACTAATTGTCGGTATCAGAAACTTACGCGAGGAAGTATGTTTCACCGAAGTTTTATCATTTTCAAAAGTAAGAGCTATAAAACATGCATACCATCTACAAACAAACATAATACAGGAATGCAGTTCTACCAACGGTCCTACTTTATAAAAACAAAACATGATTTTCCCTCCGGTGGTAGTACTTTGTTTTATTTGGCTTAACAAAATAAGTTTTGCTTTTGATTGAATATCTTCTTAATTAATGGAATGTATTTTCTTCAATCAAGTGAACTTGATATGTAAACTTGATATGGGTGCATTGTAAATACAAAAGTTGTTTTAGTAAAAAAAGGAAAAAGTAAAAAGTTTAAAAAAAAATCAACCAAGTTGATGAATGCCTTCAAAATAAATTTCAAAAACAACCCATTTAACACTTTTAACGACATCACTGATGACATACAGTTTTTTTGCTACGTCGATGAAAGTAATGCTTATAAAAGATATGTTGGGATTAAATTTTGAGACCTGCTAAACTCCTAAAATATATTTCATTTTGGCTAACTAATTATGAATTTGGAAATTAACAGAAAAAATTATGACATGACCCCAAAAATGTGAGTGACCAGTTTTAAGACACAATGTTGTAAAGGGCCATTTTAGATTGGTACGATGCTGTCGTATGTATGTGGATCAAAAAAGAAGCAGTTTATCGTCGATTTAAGAAATTTCCCATAATGCCAATTTTTGCAAATTTCTGGATCAAAACAACTGAAAAATTCGTGTAAAATCACAGTTACGAGATATAAGTTTGTAAACGATCATTTCAGTATAGTATTATGCTATAAATTACTTGGTAAAAATTATTTTTTTGTGCTAATAGCCCCTTTAACTAAGACTCACTCTCAAATTAATTCCAGCATTCACTGACCCGTGCCCTTCTTAGTGTGAAAACACCGAACCAAGCGAAGCAACACAGGGTGTATAAAACCTTGAGCGGAGAGTGAGGTGAGCCCCACCCACACTACAGAGGACGCTCATATCACGACATGTTCACATGAGCAATGTGACAGTTGCAAAGAATCAACGAGTGTTTGCCCTTGCCGTGACTTGAGTGAACAGGCTTCCGTCTCATCAGTAATGAGCATACTGAGCATATTGGGAGAATATGCTAAATGTAATTCCATTGAATTCATATAAACAATAAAATATATATTGACCAATTTTGTGTTGTGATCTTCAATCTATTGAAAAACTCATGTTGATACTATAGCAATGATATTGATGTCAAATCATATTTTGAGGGCGTTGGTACATAATTATTATATTATAATTCTGAACACACAATACACAACACACAACACACAACACACAACACACACAACACACACAACACACACAACACACAACACACAACACACAACACACAATACACAATACACAACACACAACACACAACACACAACACACAACACACAACACACAACACACACACACACACACAACACACAACACACACAAACACACAACACACAACACACAACACACAACACACACTATCTAAACACAATATAACCAAGGTTTGAGCTGAGCGTGAAGGTTTTATGCTACTTATGAAACTGACGAGTGATAGGAATTTGTAGCTAAGTCAACTTATAATGACTGTCGCATTACAAGTTCAAAACAAGCAATATATTGATGACTTGCGAAACATGATGGCTTGGGTTTTAAGTGGCCTCCAGCAAGAACTATGATATAAATCCTGAATATCTAAACAAGCATGCATGTAAACACATTTTGATTTTGCTACACCTTCAATGTAATATTTACCTAAATTTATCGTACATCCGCGGTTTACCTATTTTGGAGCACACACACACACACACACACACACACACACACACACACACACACACACACACACACATTTTTACTGCGTGGCTGAGGTTATATTTGTGGTTAGTTTGATGCTGTTAATGAGTTAAACACACGTACGGCGAACCGTTGCTCATTACCTGTAACCACTCACCAGTTTTCATTATTTCATAACTCTCCCCCTCACATATTGATAATGTGTTTGTTTTGCTATGAAGGCAATACAGCTTGGAACTGCCATATTCCATTAGGTTTTGCGTTCTAGTTGAAGGTCTTTAATGTTTGGCCATTTGATTGGAAACGTTGGATTTAATTGCATATGCTCAATTGAAAGCATTTAGCTGTAAATGAGAGAATTGTTGCTTTAGGTTTTCAATTATTTCGACACGTTCCAATGTCAAAGTATGCATGCAAATCATGGCTTTATACCATGGCTATCCCCACTTGACCACTAATGGGTATTGATTGTCACATGTTGTATTGAATACAATTATTTGTTGCTGGTGGACGATGCACCGGACGATTTTGTTAAATTAATCGCATTTGTTTTCAAATTGTTAGAGATTTAGTTCGTGGTTGGACATTGAATACACCGATACGCTCTACCACCCTTCGTGCATCACAAAAGTAACATGTGAAATAATTGAATGAATTATATAGAATTCAACTAAATGTGTGTTTATATGTTCCAACTCAACACGTGCGGGACACTATAGTTTGTCCCATGGCTCCTCCTAATCCACTGATGCTCACAGTACAAATTACCAATGATGGACATAACTTATAACCCTGACGTAAAATCTATACCAAGAATAAGACCACACTTCCTATAAGATTATTACAAAAAATAACTGAATTATATTGTTATTTCTTATGGGAAACCTTCCCAGTTCAGAGCTGAGTGGGTAGACTCAAATTAATACGTTTTTTTACAGATTATTTATTTATTTATCCACCATAAGTATAAATAACAGAAAATATGTTGGGTAATTTTGTGTTCATATTCTAGTTAAATACTGTCAAATTGTATGTCTTATTGATTCCTGGAAGTTAAGAAACATAATACAAGTAATAACATAGTAGATCGTTAGCTTTATGATCAGGAATAATCTTAAATGGTTGATGCGTGTAATAAACATGGTATTCTGGTATTCTGGTATTCTATTGGGGTTTCTATGTTCTTCGTCCGGTCGTGATTACATTCTTAACTCTATACCTCTACTTAGATTAATATAAACGGAGGTGTAATGCTTTTATATGTGTGACGTCATGTTCGTTTATAAACTTCGTCTACATGATAGTTGATGAATATAGGTTTAATTGTTATTTGTTGAAAACACGCCTACGCACACACGCAACGAAAACATGAATGAATGAGCAATGGATCGCGGACGTCTATTTGCATTAATTAACTACCAAAGACAGTTTGTTCTTTTCAAATTACTATTATTCGATAAAACAGCTTAACTCAAATGTGAAATCGAAACACAACATGGCACGAAACTCAGTATAATTAACTCAAAGGAGTAATATAATTAAAAACGCGTTAAATAATAATCAAAATTACTCATTTTTCCATTAGTGATAAGGCTATGGGCAATCATTGTCGAATGTATCATACTTTAAGTAATTGATAAGAGACATCATCGATAAAATTTAATTACGGTGTCACCCAATATTACTATGCGTACACATGCGTAAACAGTATAGGTTATAATATGATCGATATAATTTCAATTTCGAGACACAGATTGCTTGAAAAACATCGTTTTATAATATAGTTTTACCACACACGTGCATTTAAATGTTCGTTTACTAGTAAATTCAAAAGTATGGACAGTAAATGTTTACTACATGAGACAATCATTGCGAGCCTGGCATATCTATTGCAGTTCATCAGCGTCACATGTTCGGTAATGACCTCGTTTCTCGCAAAGTTATACTGACGAGCACATGCCTTTAACAATTAATTTCATTTATGCATTAAAATGCATCAAATGGCGCTCGTTTTTGTTATTTAATGTCATTATTATCTGACAGGCTATAACTGCGTTATATGATTCATCAATTCCAGTTTTGTAATCCCGTATATTAGGATTTCTTTGTGCAATAACGTTACCACAAACAATTTATCAAATCTATCTCAAACTGTTAAATTGAGATTATGACAAACTAAATTACTTTTCAGAAAAAGCATCTCTCGTATTCGTATTTTTGCTTTTTAGTTAGTAAGTGCCATCTCAAATTGACAATGTATTCAAAATTAAGTCGTCTTAATGTAGGAAAAGCTTTGCTCATTTTGGTTCAATTATAATTATTTTGAAATCAGAGAACGAATTCAGAAAGAGAAAAAGTAATGTGGATTTAATTTCTCCTAATCTGAAGCTCTAACGAGGCGGAACGAACTCGGGAAGAAGTTGCTTTTTATAGGGCACTTAAAATATATCGTAAACAAACGCAGACCGTACCTGACATTACCTCCAAGCATGGCAGCATCTTAAAGGTTAATAATATTATAATATGCATACTGAAAAATGAAAATGTCACCCAACCCATCAATAATCGTAAACATATTTCAAAGTTTACAAATGTAGTGCGGGCTAGTCTTGTTTCAAAATAAAACGTTAGGATTTGACAAAGGGCAACGACTGATGCTAAGGAAGGTACATTACTATCTCTGATACATGAGCGGAAGGAAATAGATTGCACGTGTACGTGTGTTTGTTGAGGAGGGGGGGGTGGGGGCGATGCAGCAGATGTTCTCGAGGAGGGCATCATTCTTATTGCAATCCGATGTTCTTCGCACCTCACTCAATCACAATCTAGATTTTATTTCTGATAACTCCGCTAAGTATGACTACTATTACTATGGTACTAATACCAAGTATGACTAACTATTACTAGGGTACTAATACCAAGTATGACTAACTATTACTATGGTACTAATACCAAGTATGACTACTATTACTATGTTACTAATACCAGACACTCTAGGGAGTTCCCGGAGAACAAATTTCAGTGACGAATCTACAATAACAAAATAAAATTAACATACGGTCATTGGGCTAACTTCAGGGTACCATTGGATTACTATTGTTTATCATTTACTTTCTGGCTGTAGTTTATTATAAATAAATAAATAATTTTTGTAGGAAACCCGTTTTAGTTTGCACACCAGTTTTACCTGATGTGCCCCTCTTCAGGTGACTAACTAGGTAGCGGGCACCTACATGTGAAGCAGTTATCAAATATTCACATTCCTGAAGAATAGCAATAAAACTTTTCTTTCGGTCTTACAATTACAATTTATGTTCGTTGATGCTATTTCCACCAACGGTACATTAAATTTTGTAAATATTTATATTTATTGGATGAATACAGTCATAAATGTGACGTGTTTATTAATCTTTCGGTGAAACAGTCTGTTGGTCATTGATTAGCACAATAACGATTACGGTAATACCGAAGATGGGTAGTGAAGCTTACCATTGTATACAACGTTGAAACTCTTCAATAGTTTGGTGGAGGTGCCGGGTTGGTAACCTTTGGTTGGGTCTGCCCGGCCTATATATTATAATCCTTACTGAAGGGCATGTGAATCGGAGGTCATGTTCGGGTTTCATCGTGAGGCGTGACGTGACACACACACAGAGAGACAAGACAGACATAGAAGGGATACATACGCCTCCTGATTACATTGCAGCCAGCGGTTTAGCCGAGGTCGTTTAACCGGTTCCCACTCTAACACCGAAGTTAAGCAACGCTCGGGCGTGGTCGGGGTGAGAGTAGGTGAACGCATTTTGCTGAGACACACGTATACCGCTGGTTAGAGCAAATGAAGGATTCGGGAGCTAGTGTAACGGCTTCGTTCTCCTCGACGTCTGCTCCGGCAGTCCGGGTTAGTGGAGGAACCGATATGAATGTCAAGGTTACACCGTCATTTCGGATGGGACGTAAAGCCGCGTAAGCGTAGTCCCTTTGGTACTTTTCGAAAGGAGTAGGCTACGCGCCGCCTCCCTTCTATTCATATCATCCTCATCTATCACCACTCATTGTCTCGAATAGCCTTAGTGCATTATTATGAGACGTTAATCAATCTATAATTTCATTGCTTATCATTATGGCGTCGGTGCCGAAAGGGTTGGCTTTTTCCGCGTTAAAATAAAAATCCTCCACTGAAAATCAGTCATTTTACAGAATAAGTAGGCCCAAATACAAATATATTTATTTATTCAGACGAAATACTTAAAATATTTAACCTCTCCCAACAGATGAGTAACAAGTCAAATAGCTTGGAACGTATTTGGTGCTGGTGGTGAGTTATTGGTGATGTGCCAGAATAAAACTGCAGGTGTTGGTGTAGTGTTGCAAAGTGGCGATCCAAAAATAAGATATTACTGCTGCGAAATAAATTCGCTCAGATATGTATCAAATAAATGTATCACCTACTTGGCATTGATATCTAGTGCTATTAGAATGAACAATATTTTAATTTGTTTTACTAGGCACATGCCTAATGACATGGCGTCGGTAACCAAATTAGGAAGTTTTAGAGTACATGACTGAATAATAAACTAGGAAAACGCTAAAGTCCCGCCGCGTTGATGGATGAGCTTTTTAAAGTTTAAAGTTTGCTTGGGATATCTTTACTTTTGCAAGTGCTTTGTTTTGCTGCCTACGCATTGTAGGTGAATGTTGTCAAGTTTCTTTTGTTTCTTGTCAATTGGTATTATTTACCGTAAAAAACTTATATTAAAAGCTTTATTTCTATGGATTCTGGCTAACTTTTTCAACTTTTTCTTTCAAAAGGTACTACATCACCATAACCTTAATGTCCATGTATAATATGAACGTTGTTGCCCCACCCGTTTGGTCAGAATTGGCCCAAATGGCACGAAAATATCGCACTAAAAATCGAAAAAATCGTAAAAGTACGATATTCATGAGAAATATTTCTTCGATTGTACCCAAAAACAATACACCTCTAAGTTCAGAGATTTCGAAGGTCCTGTCAAATTTTCATCAAGATCGGATAAGCCGTTTGTCTGGTAGAGAGTTAACAAACAGACACAAAAAAAAAAAAAAAAAAAAAAAAAAACACCCGAGCTAAATTTTTTGGGGGGTCGGTGAAATTGAAGTCTTCGCTTCGCTCATCCAATGATTAAACTGGGAACTCTTGGAGGGAAAGTGACATTTTTAATGTGGTAATATACAACTGCAACCTTATTTAGTTTGCCGATAATTTTACAAATATGTACCACAACAATTTAACTATGTTGATAAAAATATACTTATTAAAATCCCTCTTCTATTCTTCCAGAGATTCTAAGCACTTTTTTACTTATTGTATGCTCGTTATGAGATACAGTATTTTCCGTTTGACCTGATTAAACAAAATAAAAGCATTGTTTCTAAGATTAAATTTGATTGTAAAGCGGATTTTTGTTGATGGATATTTTGTAAGTTAGTTACTTGTAAGCTAAAAGTTGTGTTAAAACCGCCCTAAAATTATCTTGTAATGAATATATTCAGTGCACCATGATCCATGGGTAACAATGACACATTTTCGAGCTAGGTGCGAATGTGAAAATTCTTCCCTACTATGCGCATAAAGATACATTTTAATTTTGAGAATGCAGGAGTTGTTTGTGTTGCAAACACTTTCATAAGCTCGGGAGCAGTGTCAAGCTGGCGCGGGTGGTATAATAGAGCGGCCTGGGTGTCTAAGGGTGTCAAGGAAATGTACCCCCGACCATAAGTAGGGCCTAGATCATGGGCTGGGGATAGTATATAGTAGACACAACTAGACCTCTTCATTTACTTTGATCGATCAAATAAGTAGTTCATCAACATTCTTCATTTCCTTTCAACACAGTGTTCGAAATTAGATTTATGTTTTTATGTTAAATGACGTGGAGATTTGTTATTTGTCATTCCAGATTCATTGTAGATAATGATTGGTTTGCGTGGGAAGCGTACCCAGGGTGCAATTTGAACAATTTGTGAAGGAATGTCCGAGGGCCGTTTAAGAGGACTTAATCCCTTGCATTCGCATTTAAAATTATATAAAATGTCAGAGAAAATCTTCGGTCAGGATTGCCGGTCTCGGCGGGATTTGAACGCGGGACTTCGCGAATAAGAGTCGCGTGCTTAATGCTCGAGCGAACACTGTCGGTAATTCATTGAATCAGCACTGTCTTATACATGTATTATTTTATAAATTTAAATTTGGAAGCGGGAAAATAATAATTTTTATAAGAATGGCAAACACTACTAGAGATTAGTTATAATATTTTATTTATTTACATTGTTACTACGATACAATAATACTGAAATTTACATTTATCTTGGGAAACCTGCATGTTGCAATGCTTCTCCCACTCTAACTATGTATTTTGAAATTTGGACAATTGTGAAGTGAATGTCCGAGCTTTCCCTTGGAAAAACTATCAGTCATAATTGCTGGTAGCGGGATTTGAACCCGTGACCTCCCGAATCAGAGTATTGTCGGTTATTAACTATTGAAATCCTCGACCTAAGGTCAGCGTGAGTGATTGTATACAAACATGTGGTCGTATCCCTACAAACCCCTCGGTAATAGCTACCAGAACATGTGGCTGTATCCCTACAAACCCCTCGGTGATAGCTACCAGAACATGTGCCGTATCCCTAAAACCTGGTGATAGCTACAGACAGGGCGTACCTACAACTGGTGATAGCTACAAACTGTGGTCCTAACCCCCGTAATCCCTACAAACCTCTATGTACACATGTGGCCGTATCCCT
>JAMZAV010014565.1:0-14481 GCA_024449915.1 Sweltsa coloradensis
GACACCGATGTGTTATTTACTAGATATGCTGTTAGATGTCCACATATCCCCTCTTATGTAACGTTGATTCTATGTTCTACCTTCTTTTCATTTTTCCTTCTCCTTTTTGGTTTAGTCCTATTGTTTTCTGAATTTCTTGGTTGGATAAGGTGAAAGTTGAACTTCTCTGCTACAGTGACTGCTCCACAAAATACAGCCAGATGAATTTTCATGAAATCGGTTGGATCTAAATTACTTAAATATTCTTCCAATATGTTATTCAGACAGTTAATGTAAATGCATATATTTTTTTTGTAATAATCTTTGGTAAGTTCGGTCTCTCTTTGAAAGGAATGTGTTCAAATTTGCTAATGTTGTTCATAAATGCTATTCTATTCTTTATTATTATTATTATTATTATTATTATTATTATTATTATTATTATTATTATTATTATTATTATTATTATTATTATTATTATTATTATTATTATTATTATTATTTTATGTTTATTTGGATTAAGGACGCGTCAACCTTTAGGTCATAATGCACCACTCTAACCTAGGGGAGGAGTAGAGGGGGGAAGGGAACCACCCACGGGTAAGGGGAGAAAAGAGGGTTCTCACCTCGCGGTCGTTATTGTCTTCGTCATCGTTCGTGGTGTCATTGTCGACATCGTCGTCGAGGGGTCGTCATGGGAAGGGGAAAAGGTCCCCGACGACGATTGCCAGAGCTCGCCTGTAGTTTCGGGGTGTAAATTACTTCCCTTCATACTAGCTGATGTTTGCGAGGTGGACTTTTTCTCTTTGTCATTGTTCGTGTTGGTAATGTCATCATCGTCGGGGAGGTCGTCAAGGGAAGGGGGAGATTTCCCACTTATTTATTTTCGGGAAGAAAATATACTAGCCGATATGTGCGAGATGATCTTATTCTCTTAACAGCATTGCTTCCAACTTTTCCCGCCCAATTCTGGAAATTTGCGCTCTTGCGGGGAGCGGGAAGGGAGGGAGATAGGCGTGAACAACTTAACAAATTTAGTCATCCCCACCTCAACAAAACATGGCGTATCGCAAGGCAACGAGGGGTAATGCTCGGGTAAAACACCGACAAAGTAGCCAGCGCCTGATTTATTGCGCGCCCGGCTCACTAGCGAGTATAACACTGTCAAGGTCAACTTCCATTGCTGGCATGGGATATTAGTCACTCAACGCTGGCATCGATAAATGCGAATATAAATATCGAGTTGTAATCCCTATCCGAAAGTTTTTTCTGGTGTATGCTAATGAATTACATTGTAAAACAATGTATAGTTTTATATTTTACACAGTAGGCATATGCTATCAAAAATTATTGGTTTTTCTCCCGTTTCTCCCGATTGAACAAAACATTATAAGTAATGTTTTCAAAATATGAACTCTTGTCCCCTCGTCTCAATACAATACTGAGCATAGCAAGCGAGTAATCAAGCTTGTAAGGTACTCTTTATTAATTGTACATAGTACATATTATTTTTTTGGTATCTAAACCAATCGCGTTTGCGATTCAAACTCATGTCCCTTAGTTTCAGCTGACCTTCGCCATATATCGTCATAAAACCAAGGCAGCAAGATTGTTTGTTGTGTAGTGTTCTATCGCAAACAGAGGCGGAGGTTTTCGTTCGAACCCTAGTCGGGTAGAGCTAGTTTTGAATTGTTTCACTTCACTTCAATTCAATAAACGAGTTTATTACACAATCACTGTTTGGGATAAAAGTCAGTGGCGTCAACAAACGAATGTGCAGGGGTGCAGCCAAACGCGGCCCGGTCCTCAGACGTTTTTTGAATACCGTCCATGTCCATACTCTTGACTGTTTATGTTAACCACAGCCATACATTAAAACACATTTCAACAAACTTCCTCGCGTCTGATGAAGAGAGCCTCTAGAAAATGTGAACACTTTTTTGGTAAGTGTTTTTATTTAATATATCTTGCGGTCTAAACATCTTTTTTGATCGTGTATATATATATTTAATTAATGATTATCGTATTCAGATATGAAGTGAATTTAATTTCTTTAGGGCAAGGCACTTGCACTCAAATGTGTTTTGTGTTTTTAGCAACGGTGACTTTGGAGCCGTCCTAGCAACGAGGCACATAATAAATTTAAAGTTCTTCTGAATCGGCCTTGTTGATTCTGGCGTTGATCCTCGGGTGTTCGCACTGTCCATACCACTGATTACTAGATTGCTTATATTTAAAAATATCGATCTTTAGTTGGTTATCGCTCACTCGTCGATTGCGTCGGGGCCTGCAGGGTTGGATTGGTCGCTTTGGTTTACTGTCCATCTCTGAAAAACATTTATATGACTGAGTGGGTAGACTAAATATGAATTTATTTATTTATTTGTTTATTTATTATATGCTACGCTACGCGCTCACTTCCATGCAAATATAGCCCTACCCATGGTACAACGATATCGGAAGAATATCATTGGATCATGAGCCCTACCTCAGAACGTTAGTTATTTTTTTACTCACAACATAGATAAATAGAACGTATTTTCACATAAGGATTGACACATTTGACAGAAATATTAATTGTTAATAAATTATACCGGATACACAAGATAACAACCAATAAAAATAGTAAGTGGTCATTTGAGACTCCGGATACATATAAAATACATTGCAAATATCGCAAACAAATACACGAAACAAATCTCAAAAATCTCGTAGTTTATATTATAATGCGTCACACATAGGCATGTGTTAAACTGGTGAGTTAGGATTATTACAAATTATTTACATAGACTTTGAGAATTTTTATTTACACATGTGCACACTTATAGAATGAGGTACATTGAGTTCAACTATGTACATTCACGTACACTCGCGACGAAATTCGTTAGTAATGTGATGTGTGACATACTTTACACCTGCTTTACACGCTCGCCTCTAGTGTCTTCTTTGCCAAATAAACGCATGGAACAATAACAGTTATTGTTTTTTTTTTTTATTGTGTTATAGTTTTCTCCCGTTTTTTAAAATATAGTTACTATATTTAAAAAAAAAAAAACGGGAGAAAACTAAAATGTAAATGTGATCATGTTCACGTTTCATTTGTTTTGTTTCTTGAATTCCTCGGCCACACTTTGCAAATGGCATTCACACGCAATGAAGAGGAGATGAACTGCATTGCAAAACTACGTTTTAGGTTTTCTACTTAGATGATTTTTTTTGTCTTTGTTCAATTGCTTGGACAAACAGTTTTTGCAAAATTAAAGTAAAATGGAAATCACTTATTCGAAGTTTAAGGTTTCAAGGTTAATCGAGACGGTTGGTACATTGTAGAATAACAATCCCCACGGTGCAGGGAATTAAAATTATTATTCATTATAATGCATATTTTTTAGTAATCATAATAACTCAATACATTATAACTTACCCAAGCAAATAGCAATGATTTGGGTACTATACCCGGAACAATATTAAAACGTAACTATATATTTTTTTACTTTTTAATGATCTGAACAATTCTTTGAAACATCAAGTTGCATAAGCGATCATGTAATTTTATAATATACCTCCCACGTCCCACTCGCAGGGGAAAATGGGCTATGTACGAGAAACAATAATGTAATTATATCAGATAAAACAACAAAATGAATTAAATGTGGATGTTTCTTCCCCTAGTTCGTAAAGTACGGAAGAACTGCAATTGAGACGCTCAGAGTGGTGTTTAAATTGCGGCCAAGCCTCTAGGCATGATATATTATTATCGTTCTGGTAATCAAAACAATTGATACAATGAGGGTTTAAAAAAATACAAATCATAATTGCAAACATGCATGTTGCATGTAAAAGATGTAATTTCAGTGACGGACTTCAATTAAAGCGATCCGAACCGACGACGCCATCGATTGGCGAAATAATCGGACATTTGAAATCCAGTTCACAGATTACCATGATTCACCCGCGGATGAGTCAGCATAGGCATAACTACTTCGGAACAACCATTTACAACTTGTTGTGTGCTTCGTTGCTAAGACGGTTTCAAAGCCACACTCTCAGTGGATGTAATGCGATACCCTTCCCATAGATTATGGGTTGATTCAAGTCGGGAATCGAACCAGCGACCTTCTGCTAATGGAAGCAGGGACGCTATCCTTTGGACCAACAAGCCACAAACATTACTTGGCAGACTTGATTGCCCCCAGAGTAATGAAATGAAATATTCTGTAATAATAATTCAATCATTACGTAGTGCATGGGTGATGTCTGTTCTATGGATATGACACCGGGTTCGAATCCCGTCGAGACCGGCAATCCTGAATGAAGTTTTTTTTTCGAACTTTTCCTCAGTCGCTAATGCGAATGCAAGGGATTGAATACCCCTCGGGCATCACCACACAATTGTCCTATCCGCAAACTACCTAGTTAGTCACCAGAAGAAGGTCACACCGGTTAAATCTCATGTGTAAATCCTGCAGCGGGCATCCTACAAAAATGTATTTATTTGCGGATATGACCGGTCGAAAGGCCCGACTACCGTGCGTTAGCAAACGATGTTATTTTCTTTATCGTGCTGAAAGAACGCAACACGATATCTAAAAAATAGAATAAAGGTTCGGTTTGGTACTATATAATATAACTAGGAAACGCTCAGTTGGACGCGTTGATAAGCGAGCACGTGCTATAGCTAGACCCACATTGCACATTTTTTTAAATTTAAAAATTTACGACGTTCGCGTTTCCAGTATTATTTATTATTGCCAAGGTATTTGGGTAAACCCGTGTTTAAATCTTTACTTTAAAATCCACCGCCATCTAGAGGACCTTGACTCCTTGGGAAAACTATTTAAACTCTTTGTTGACAAATAATAGACTGCTTCCTCGAAAGTATTTTGATAACTTCTAGGTGGCAGTGCATTAGAAACTTCGCGCGTCTTTTCGTTGCCATGGCAACGTTACTTTTGTTATAATGTTATTTCCATCTACACTACTTATCGGATCAAAATAAAATTAACATATTCGTGACCGGACGGACATTCTAAACGATTTGGATATCTCAGATTTTGTCGCCGTTGAGTTTGAAAAAAAAACTTTCGATTAACTTTAATGTAACTTTTTAACTTTTTGAACGATTTTGCCACAAAACTAATGGCATTCAATCGAGAACAAAGCTTGCGGATGGTGAAAATTTCAACTCGATCCGAGCCTCCGTTCGAACGTTATCGCGAGACATACAAACAAAAAACAAAAAACAAAAAAAAAACAAAAAACAAACAAAAAAAAAACAAAACCAGTGACTAATTTTTCCGGCAGAGTCAAATGGAAACGCTCGCTTCGCTCGCTTAATTACATAGACTAATCGTAAACAATATTTGCTTAGTTCTTACAACGCGGGTAATTATAAAGATTGTTGAATGGGAGCACTACAAACCTTGCATTGCGGAGAATCAAAATTTTAATCTACTTATTAAAGAATGCGATATACATATTTAGACAATTTCAAATTCTGATATCGTCCGCGGTCGCATATATTAGTGTCTTGGGACGCTGGCGAATTACACTAGTAGGACGCGGATTCGAATCCCGCTCAAGGCATAGGTTATCTGTTGTTCTTCACTTTCGTCTATCACCACTTATAGTCCGAATAGCATGATCTCAATAAAAGTGATGTTGAACAACAATAATCATCATCGTTAATTTCTAGTAGCGAATATTATAGAATTCTTACAACGATGTAAAAAGCTGCAAGCAAACCTCAAAATAGCAGATGGTGTTTATGTAATCTGATGACAAGCACATCCGGTGTCCAGATCCCGCCCACATTGCCTCCCCTACTTGCTTCGAAGTAGACACGATCGAATTTCACAAGAGAGCGCCACCAAATGGAGCCAAAAGTGTGCTTTGCAAGGCGTTCGTACTTTTCAAACTACGTCTACATTTTTCGTCCGATTTCAATAAAGTTTTTTTTATTTTACTCAGAAATAAACTGTTATTCTACGTACATGGCCTGATTTTGCAAATTCACTCCTTTTGGTCACACAAGGGCAGTAAACTTTGCCCGGGGAAATGAACTTTTTCTATGGACTTTGGGGACCGTGGGGGAAATGTTATACTAAAATGAAAAAAAGGGGGCTATGTACGAGAAATAATAATTTAGTTATCTATCAGGGGAAAAAAAACAGAATGAAAATATAATGATTTCCCTGTCCTATTTTGAAAGTACGAAAGTACTGCACATGGCACGATCGGAGTGGTATTTAAATCGCACCCAAGCCTCTTAAATCGCATTGTACGATCAGCAGAGTCAGCTCTGGGCCAAACTAATTCTACCCTGGGCCCAAACGGGGGAAAATCAAAGTGAACCTTTGATTCCCGGACACAATTAATGTGACTCAATTTCGGAAACAAAAATCAGCCAACAAATAAAACAGGTCCTGAATACTATTGTGGTCTGGGTCCTGGGCTTAGGTCTACTACGTCGAAATACCTCAAAATGAAGAGGATTGCTTTTAAGACGAAACTTTACCCACATTCGCCCGTACTTAATTATTTTGAGGGGTTCACGGCTTCGTCTTCAACTACTGTTAACTTCTAGTAAAAAAGTGACGGGATAAAAACCACCCCCAGGGGTACAGAAATGAAAGTTTGTTCAAGTTAAGCCTTTTTTTATTTATTTTAATGATTTTTTCTCGCCCTCGGCGGAAGGCCATTGTAGGCGAAAATCCTTTTTGCCTTAAAGCGTCGCAAAAAACAACACATAAGTTGAAAGAAAAAAAATACATAATATCAAAACAGCTGTCATTCAACTAACGGAGAAAAAAATTTTTGTAAAGATAACATAAAAAAAAAAAAAAAACACGACACGACGTGAGAAACTGGGGCGCTTAAACCGTTGGGTTTTATATTATTGACCGCCAGTGATACTAAAAGTTGCGAGATGAGGGAATGGTGTCTTAGAGATTATGTTATTTTAAAATGATTATGATAAAAAAGCAAACAAAAGTAATTTATAAGAGGGAAAAAATTACATTTAAAAAATTTATTAGGAATTAGATTTTTTTAAATAGAAAACTTTGGTGTAATTTAGAAAGTTTGTCGCCGTTATCGTATGGTATAGAAGATCCTCATTGTTGGGAGAAATAAAATTGCGGGGGGAAAGGAATCACTTTGGTACATGAACTAGCATATGATGTAGGGTTTAAAAGTTTTAGGTCTATTTGGATTAAGGACGCGTCAACCGTTGGGGTCAAAATGCACCACTCAGTCTAAGGGGGTGGGGGGAGAACCCTCTGGTCGAACCCACCCGGGTGAGGGGGGGGGGGGGGGTTTTTTCTCACGTCGCGGTCGTCATCGTCTTTGAAATCGTTCGTTGTGTCATTGTCATCGCCCCGGGGGGGTCGTCCAGGGAAGGGGGCAGGCCCTCGACGAAGATTTGCCAGAGCTCGCTCTATTTGGGAGTAAAAACCCGCTCTCATACTGATGGTTCGAGGTGTCATCATCCGTCCTGTTGTCATTGTCGTCGCCGCGGGAAAAAAAAAATTAAAAAAAATTACGACGACGTGAGAAACTAGGACGCACTACCGGTTAGTTCATATTGCCCGCCTGTATATTAAAAATTTATGAAAAAGTTAATGGTGTGTTGAAAGATTTAATTGTTTTCTTCTTTGTGGTAAAGAAATTATGGAGTTTAAGTAAAACAAAACGAAAAAATAAAAAAAAAAATGATGTGTTTGATTCGATTTGGTAATAAAATTCTTTTAATGAAAATTTAAAATTTGTCGCCGTTATCAATGATAGAATTCTTCATAATTGAGTGAAATACTCATCAATAATTTTGTAGATTTAATTTCAAGGGTTTAAAGCCTAGTAAATGCTACGAAACTTTTCTAGCGTCCATGCATTAACATCAGTCTTACAAATAATTAAGCAGTATCAAGCGAAAACTGTCCTGTAGTCACGGACATGGAATATGTTGTTACTTTGTTAAGCAGCTTTTTACTTGACTGTTTCTGGCACCCAGAAATGTGAAAAAGTAAAAAACACCCACCCAAAAATTAGTGAGACTTACAAATTTACATTGTTTCTCCTATCTCTTCTGAAGCCGTCAAGTTTTTGGGGTTTATTTGATGAGGGGGCGTAACCGTAAAGTCATAATGCTTCCCTGCCCCTAGAAAGAAAACGCCTATAATAATTTTTTTTTTTTTTTTAATTTAAATTTTTTGAGCGATGACCTCACATTTTTGTCCCAACTAGAACTTGGCCCTCTAAAGTTGCCAAAAAAAGAAAACCCTCTTGGTTGTTTTTAATCTGCTATGTCCGTGCGCGAGTGAAACTCTACTACTAACAGTATGGTAACTCTATGGTGCGAAAACCCCCGGGATCCAAAAGCCAGAATCAAAAAGGCCATTTAGATCAACCTTTAATGTATTATGTGCTGCGTTGCTTCGTTTCTAGGACGGCTTCAATGTCACCGTTTACAAACTCCTAAGCCAATAACTGATGGATTTAGGTCAAAATCGTTAGTTAAAATACTTCTGCCACAGCGGGAATCAAACCCTGGACCTTCTGCACTGGAAGCAGAGAAGCTAACCACAAAAACAACTAAAGAAAGCAGAAAATAAATAAAATTATGGTTATGATAGTAATAGGAAAGGAAAAATAATTTTTTTGAATGGCAATAAATAGCAACTTTTATTTTATTTTATTAAGGACGTGTCAACCGTTAGGTCACAATGCACAACTCTAACCTAGGGAATATGGGAGGAGGGGGCCCATGCTGGTCAGAACCCGCCACGGGTAAGGGGAGGAAGGGGGTTTTCTCACGTCGCGGTCGTCATTGTCTTTGTCATCGTTCGTTGTTTCATTGTCTTCATCGTCGTCGGAGAGGTCGTCAAGGGAAGGGGAGATGTCCCCGACGACTATTGCCAGAGCTCGCCTCTAGTTTCGGGGAGTAATATACTCCCTTCTTACTAGCTGATGTTTGCGAGGTGGACTTTTTCTCTTGAATTGCCTGGTACAATTAGCAGAGCCATGCTCATCATCCTAATACAAGTAGTATTGTTTAATTATTTAAAGTCAACGGCAAGAAAGTCGCTATGTGACGATAATGGTGCAGTTACTTTATATAAACATATTCACTCAATATTGACACTTTCCTCAATGTCTGACGGCAAAGGAGAGGAAACTTCAAGGGATTTTGGAGATGTCAGCTCCTTTAGGTATGACCGCAATTACTTAAACTGCAATCAGACAGTAAATACATGAGGCCTGAGATGTAGGACCCCAATAGTAGTCGTAGCTCCAAAGATAAAGGTCCATACGACAACAGGATCTAGGACGCGTGAACCAAATAAGTCATTCTATTGTGCGCCGCTTATGATGTTATTTATGTTTAGAAAGTGATTTTTAAATAAGTATTTAGTTGCATTTGTTTCATTTATTTACTAACAAATTTGTGTATATCGCCGTGGAAATTATATAATGAAATAGCTAAAATGGAATTTAAATTAATATTTTTCTAAAGTAACCTTGAATTAAGCGCGTCAACCGTTAGAGTCATAATGCGCCACTCTAGCCTGGGGGATGTGGGTGGGAGGAGCCATGCTGGCACTTGTAGAGGGAGGAAATGGGTGCTCTCACGTCGCGGTCGTCAATGTATTAACTGTCATCGTTCGTGTTGTCATATTCGTCGTCGTCGTCGTCGTCGTCGGGGCGGTAGTCAAGGGCAGGGGTGATTCATCGACGACGACCGCCAGATATCGCCTCATGTTTTGGTGCGCAATACTCTTCTTTAATAGGTGATGTTTGCGAGATGGACTTTATCTCTTTCCTCGCCGTTTAGGATAAGCAGAGCCATGCTCTGGGCCAATTCTATACCCCGGGCCCAGCAGTTAATACTTCTTTAAAAAAATAAATATGATTTAACAACGACGACGTAAGAAACTAGGGCGCTTCAACCGGTTATGTCAAATTGCACCGACAGTGATACTTAAAGTTGATGAGACGAGTTAATGGTGTCTTTGAAGATTAGATAGTTTTCTAAGTGTATAATATATGAAAAAATAAACCAATCAAAAGTTATTTATTTGAATGGAAATAAATACAGTTTAAAATGTGTTTGAAGTGAGGAAATTTTTGTTAAATAGATTTCTGTGGATGAGAAATTTAGAAAGTTTGTAGCCGTTATCATATGATAGAAGGTCTTCATATGATTGGAAGAAATCAAATTGCGTGTGCAAGGTATTATATTTGATACATTTTGCTACCATATGATGAACGGTTAAAGGTTTTTGGTTTATTTGGATTAAGGACGCGTCAACCGTTAGGTCACTATGCAACTCTCTAGCCTAGGGGATATGGGGAGGAGGAGCCCATGCTGGTTAGAACCAGCCATAGGTAAGGGGAGGAAGGGGGGTTTCTCACGTCGCGGTCGTCATCGTCTTTTTTCACTTTCATCTTTCGATGTGTCTTTTTTCTCGCCCGTCGGGGAGGTCGTCAAGGGAAAGGGCGAATGCCCCCCGACAACGAATGCCAGAGCTCCCCTCTATTTTTCGAAGAAAAAAAATACCCCCGCCTTACTAGCTATTTTTTCCCCCCCCCCCAGGTGGACTTTTTTTTTTTAAATCACCTTAAAACGTTTTCAGAGCCTTGCTCGGGGCCAATTCTCCCCCGGGGGGCCAGACGGGGGTTGATGTT
Organism: Sweltsa coloradensis; assembly: GCA_024449915.1. NCBI lineage: Eukaryota > Metazoa > Arthropoda > Insecta > Plecoptera > Chloroperlidae > Sweltsa > Sweltsa coloradensis. The sequence continues at coordinate 10,666 of JAMZAV010014565.1, forward strand.
TTTTCCAGTTTTTGGGGGGTCGGTCGCCCTCGCATTGTTGGGCTGCCAGGGTTTTGACCTTGCTTCCCTTTCGTTTTAAAATAATGAGACAATGACGACACGAAACAGAAATAAATTGAACAAAAATAAGTAACCATTAAAACCTCACCCTCAACGCGATTTGGAAAAAAGCTTTTTAAAAAATAAATTCCGGGTGAGAAAAAATATAAGTGAGAAATGGGTTGTTTAAACCCGGGTTTTAGGTCATATTGCGCCGCCTGGGATTTTTATAATGTTAATAAATAAGTTTGTTGTGCGATTGATATTTATAATATTGTTTTCTTGGTTTATAAAAAAAAAAAAAGAAATTTTAAGATAGTGTAAGGAAGGTAGGAGGTTTTGGGAATTTTTTTGGGTTTGCAAATCCAGGGGAAACTTTTGTTTTATTTTGCACGTTATAAAACCCGATGAAAACCAGTAATGTAAGTGGGACTCTTTGGGATAGTTAATTTCCTGAGCTGGGAGTTAGGGAAAACCCAGATTTAAAACCAGTTTTTTTATCCAAAAAACGTGAGTTGTACAACAAGAGGGACAATGCTACCCCCCATTTTACTATTAGTTACAACCCTTTTTAAAGCGGGTTTTGTCTACAATTTATAAAACATTTTTTTGGATTAAGGGCGCGTCAAACCTTATTCAAAATGCACCACTCTGGGCCTGGGGGATATGGAAGGGGGGGCCCATGTTGTCAAAAAAATCCCTGGTAAGGGGGGAAAAGGGGGGTTTTCTCACATCCCCGACGTCTCTTTATAGTTGTGCACTGTCACAGTCGTGGGGTTAGGTCTTTTAAAGGGAAAGGGGCCCTGACGGTGATTGCGGGAGCTCGTATTTTATTTCGTAAAGTTATATACTGGGCTCTTACTAGCTGATGTTTTGTGTGGGCCCTTTTTCTTTAAATCGATTTTACGTTTACAAAAAGGCCCATGCAAATGGGGAAGGAAATTACTTATTTTGTTTTTTAAAAACAAGTGGGAATTTTTTTGGACATCCCGTAAAAAACCCCAGGGCGCTTAAACCTTTTAGGTCATATTGCCCCACTTAAGCCGGGGGGAAAACGGGGACGGGGGCCCAGCTGGTCGAACCACCACGGGAAGGGGGGGGAAAAGGGGGGGCTGGTACTAGCCTTTTGCGGAAAGGGATGAGTGGAATCTGGATTTTTGCTTAAAGGGCGCAACCTTTTTCTTTAATGCGACACTCTACCCCTGGGGGGAATATGGGATGGAGTCCCCATGCAGGTCGAACCCCGCCAAGGGTAAGGGGGGGGATGGGGGGAGTTCAAAATAAATTAATTACCTACAAGACAAACCCCCGCATGGAGTTTGATATTAAGGGTTTGAAAACCTTCCCGCAAGTTATATTTTTAGAAACGTAACCTCTAAAAAACGAAGTTGGTTGGCTGAATTGGCCTATTGTCGGCCCGATGAAAAAAAAAAAAAAGCCAGACGACCAAACTTAAGACCAAAATTATGATTCTTACCATCCACAAAAAATCACGCCCGATTACATTTCAAAAACCCCCGACAGAAAAATCTTTGTATGGTTTTTGAGCACTAATTGTGATTATTTTCCACCCCGGATAAGTAGATAAAAGTTATTTTTTTCCAAGGGAAAATTTAAAAAACGGGCTGGAAAAATTTGGGGAAAGCGTCAAAATGAAAGGCGTTGGGGTCTTTCTGAACCAAAGCCCTTTTCCCCAGCCCTTAAACCTAAAAAATTATTTTCCTACGCGGCCCCTTTTCCCCCAAAGTGCGCAGCAAAAAACTCAGAAACTCGGATAAAACCCCCCTTAAATTTCCATTTAAACTCTTTGGGTCCTTGCCAAATGGGAATAATTTTTTTACACTCGCGTTGATGGATGAGTGTTTTTGGGAAAACTATAGGAAAAAGCCAAAAAAAAAAGGGGCCCCTTGTTAGACGGTAAGGAGCCATGTGGTTTTTAGTAAACCCCGTTCCCCATTTCCATTTCTTTTTCCCCCCACCTAAGGCCCCCTAGGAAAATCATAGGTTTTGAGTGGGGGCATTATGGTCTTAAAGTTACGCGCCCTTATACAAACTTTTAAATTAAAAAACCTTTTTTTTATACCAAAATAATTATCAAATTTAAAAAAAAATTTTCCCGGGTAATAAAAAACAAAAAATTTCCCCTTTCTCGTCTTACAAAAGACAAGTCGTTTTTCTAGATAATTGGTAAAGGGGGCCCTTATACCCCAAATGTGGGGGAAAATGGGGTTTAATCCCGTGGTTTGGGAAAAATTTTGTAATTTTTTTGAAAATTTTAAATTTTAAAAAATTAAAGAAACGTTTTGAAATGCACAAAAAGCAGTGTAGTCTATCATCTGTGAGAAAACTAGGAAAAAATAAACCAGTACGAAAAACATGTAAAAAAATTTCAAGGGTTTCTAATCTCCCGTGGAATTTTTGGGGGGACCTTGAGCATGCAAGATTCGATACACCTTTGGGGACTGCACTTTTTCCCGATTGGGAAAAAAAAAATAAACAAAATTTTTTTTTTAAAAAAATTTGCCATTTTCGTTCAAATAATTTCCCACTCAAATTTTCAGCCTATTTTTTTAATATAATATTTGTGTTTGTTTTTAAAACGCAATGAACTAGCTGATTTTGTTAGGGAGTTCTCAGTTAACTCGTACCCGGGTTTTCTGTTTAAAAGTTCAGCGGGAATCTATTCAGCGGGTTCGGCTGGTTTTTTGATGTTCACCACAGGAATCACAGATGAGACCTGTATAAATTTAAAATTTTTTAAAACCCCCAGTCGCTCCACCCCTGTCTAATTAACAATGTTAAAAAAAAGTAGTTTTCCCCACGCGTTAATCTGCGAAAAAAATAATTTCTTACATCCTCGGATCAAAACCCGCCATTGAAAATCCTTTTCTGAAGATTTCCCCCAGGAAATTTTAACCCCTTAATATGGGAAAAAAGAAAAACCAAGTCCCCAGAAATATTTGGATTGTTATTCACTCACTTTAAGAATAGTTGTAGAAGGGCTATTTTTTTGTAAACGGGGCGGGCGGCTTTTTTTTCACAAAACCAATCATTATTTGGCCCACATTGCGGGGTTTAAAAACAAGCAAAAATAGCTACAAGAAATTTTAAATATCATATATTTTGGGCCTAGTCCCAGGGCTCCCGGGGAAAGGGGGGTTTACTCCAAGACGACCCCCAGAGCTCGCCTTAAGTTTTGGAGGGGAAGCCCACCCATCTTATAGTCGAAGTTTTTCGAGATGGGTTTTTTCCTCTTGAATCGCCCCTTTTCCGGGTTTAAAAAAGAGGAAGAGCCAAAGAACTGGGCCACATCACCCTGGCCCCGAACTTGCAAAGTCTGACCCGGCCCCCTCCACCAAATGAGAGTATTTTCTAACTGAGTCACCCGATTTTAAAACAACTGCCCCCGTCAACCCGGGTTTGGTCATATTGCGCCGCCTGGGGACATTGTCCACATTTGAGGTTCATGGGCCCGGGGTGCTTGATGATTTAAAATTGTTTTTTGTTTAGTTTTAAAAAAAAAAAGAAAATGATGGTGATGTAGTTATAGCACAAAAAAAAATATTTTTTTAATGGGTATTTTTAAAATAAAAACTAAGAAAAAAGTTTTTGGGTTTAAAAAAATTTTGTAACACAAAAATTACTTTTTAAAGTGAAATTTTGAAAGTTTTTCACCGTTTCATATGATAGAAAGTTCTTCATAAAGATTGGGGGGATCAAAAAACGGGCGCAAGGCATCATATTTGGTCATTCTGCTAAACATATGATGTACGGTTA
>JAMZAV010014566.1:0-13139 GCA_024449915.1 Sweltsa coloradensis
TCGCAAACTTTTTTCAAGCGCGTTGTTGGATTAGCATAATTTTTTTCAACGAAGAAAAGCGTAAAATTGCTATATTCTTGAGAAATTATTTTTCGATTGCGCTCAAATTTTACACCAATATATTAATTACTAGGAAAACGCTTAAGTCCGCCGCGTTGTTGGATGAGCGTAATTGGTGAATTGAGCTGCCATGTGTTTTGCGGATTTTCTGTTCTGTGAAAAAATCAGAACTTTGTTGAATTTTTTTTAAAATTAAATCAAATTAAATAAATTTTTTTTTTTTTTTTTAATTAATCGTAATTTTAAAAAAGGAAAAAGTCGTAATATTGAAATTTTCATAAGAAATAATTATTTGATTACGCTCAAATTTCACACGAATATATCAATTCATAAAATTAAGGTTCTGTGAAAAAATCATTACAATCGGATAAAGCATGTAGGAGTTATAAGTCGAAGAAATTTTTTTAAAATCGAAAAAAATCGTAAAATTGCGATTTTCATGAGAAATAATTTTTCGATTGCGCTCAAAACGTGGCAGTTCTTAGTTCAGAGATTTCGAAGGCCTCCAAAAAATTTCATCGCAATCGGAGTATCGGTTTAGCCGGAAATCGTGTTAAAAGAAAGAAAAAAATACAGAAAGAAAAAAAAAAAAAAAAAAAAACATTCCGGATTTTTTTCTCCAGTGTAGTGAAATGGAATCTTCGCTTCGCTCGCTACGCTCGCTACGCTCATCCAATATAATTAAGGTTCTGTAAAAAAATCATTTCAATCGGATAAAACATGTAGGTGTTTTAATCGAAGAAATGAAAAAAATGTGATTGTTATGAGATATTATTTTTTGATGGCGCTCAAATTTCACACAAATAAATTAATTCATAAAATTAAAGTTCTGTGAAAAAATCATTACAATCGGACAAAGCATGTAGGACTGTAGGTGTTATAAGTTGAAAAAATGTTTTAAAAATAAAAAAGTCGTAAAATTGAGATTTTCATAAAAAAAAATTGATTGCGCTCAAATTTCACACAAATATAAACATATATTCATATAATTTAGGCTCTGTGAAAAATTCATTACAATCTGATATAGCATGTGGGTGTTATTAACTTAGGTCGAAGAAAGTTTTTGAAAATCGAAAAAAAATCATAACATTGCGATTTTCATAAGAAATAATTTTCCGATTAGGCTCAAGAAAGTGTCAGTTCTAAGTTAAGAGACTTGGAATGCCTCCAGAAAATTTCATGGCAATTGGAGAGAGTATCGGCTTTGCCGGAATCATGTTAACAAACAGACAAAAATTAAAAAAGAAAGAAAAAAAAACATTCCGGATTTTTTTCTCCAGTGTAGTGAAATGGAATCTTAGCTTCGCTCGCTACGCTCATCCAAATAAAATGACAAATGCTATTATTGTCCAGGCAACCGGTTTGCAACTTTGATGTATTTTATTGACAGGTTGTTAAAATTCAACATTATGTTCTACTGTTCAGGACTGATAATTCACGTCACGATGCGCACAGTATCAACTCTGTTAGTTGCGTTCTTCCTTCTGGCCGGATTGACAGAAGCAATGCCACTAGAACACCAGATTGACGACTACTTCAGGAATCTCCAGACAGAAGAGATGTTTGGTGAACCCGACTCTATAGTTGGTGAGTACTCTCAGCTCTGTTAGTTGCGTTCTTCCTTCTGGCCGGATCCACAGAAGCGATGTGGAAGTGAGCTACTTTTCTTCTAGGACTGAACCCCGAGGTTTGTTTCAGGAGCGCTGGTTGCTGAGTGGACCCCTTCCAGTCTGGTGAACCCCGAGGAACTGGGAACCTACTTCCAAGGAGACATCCTTATTCAACAGGAAGAGGGACGCAACTCACTGCCGTATTCTGCAAGGCGCTGGCCAAATGGTGTCGTTCCTTACGTCATTGCCGGGTCATTCAGTAAGTCGTCTTAATTTGATTATATAATTAATAGAAGTATTGAGGGTTAGGTAATCTAAGCTGTAAATATATTCCAAAACATGAAACATAACCTACAATCAAACAAGGCCTACATTTGAATGGCAGTTATTAGCATTTTATCATACATAGAATTCAAGAAATTATATTTTTCCTTCGTTGTAATAGTGTTCAACTCATCGTGAAAAAATAAGTGATTTACAAAAATGTAGTAACCTTTGAGAGACTTGGTCGAAAATACTACCCATAGGTTTCTATTAGAAACGAAACCGTGTTAGGAGTAAAAACTGGGCGATGCTATTGTATGTGGCGGTCATGATTGAATGATCTCACAGTAATTAGACGAGGGGAGCGCAGCGAACATAGTCTACAACGCAACTCGATCGGGCCTTCGTTGTGTCAATGTCTGTCTGTAAAAAATGTTGTAAATTAATGTTTGTTAGATGCCTTCGGCCGAACGGTCAAATAGATTGTTCTGAAATTTTAAACAGACACCAGTGTACGAACTAAAAACAAAATGAGCAACATCCGTTGTGATTTAAAAACCTACAAGAAATAAAAATGAAAAATAGGCTTGAGGACAATGGTTTTGTTTTTGAAGACGTTTAATTTTATCGAATCATTTCTGTCACCTGTGATTGCATACAGTGACCAATGTGTATCGAATCTTGCACGCACAATGTTCCGCTAAAATCCTTCTGGAAGATTTAGTAAACCTTGCAATCTTTACCCGTATTTCGTACTGGCTATGTTTTCCATAGTATTCTATGCATTTAAATAAGTTTTATAATTTTTTAAATACAATCCCGAAATTAAAAAATCTTTCCCGACAGGAAGTCTTCCACATTTAGGGAATAAGGGCGCTTTAGCCAAATAGACTAGGAAAACGTAAAAGTCGTTGTAAGACGAGTGAGTAGAGAGTACCCGGGTACATTTGCATTATAGTTGGATAGGTATAAAAAATTCCCTAAAACAAAAATTTGCAACAAAAAAAAACGACAGCCAAGCTCTCCTTCAAAAGTCTTCGGATTTCGTACTGGCTATGTTTTCCATAGTATTCTATGCATTTAAATAAGTTTTATAATTTTTTAAATACAATCCCGAAATTAAAAAATCTTTCCCGACAGGAAGTCTTCCACATTTAGGGAATAAGGGCGCTTTAGCCAAATAGACTAGGAAAACGTAAAAGTCGTTGTAAGACGAATGAGTAGAGAGTACCCGGGTACATTTGCATTTATAGTTGGATAGGTATAAAAAATTCCCCAAAAACAAAAATTTGCAACAAAAAAAAAACGACAGCCAAGCTCTCATTCAAAAGTCTTCGGCTGTGAATGCTGTGAGATATAGAAGTTAGCCGAGCTTTTCATTCATTCTCATTAGTTTCGCATTGAAAAGAAGTAGATCATATTTTCGCCTGTTGACGAGCGCCAAGTCAACAAATTTCGCTGAAAAAAGTAAACATTTAAAAACTAAAAATAATTTAAAATTAAAAAAAAAAAAAAAAAAAAAAATTTACCTCGAAAATGGTTGGCTTGGCGCTCGTCAACAGACGAATTGATCTTACTTCCTTTCAATGCGAAACTAGGAAGAAAGAGTAAAAAACTTAGCCAGCCGAAAGGATTTCAACGATGTTGAGGCACGTTTTTTAACACAGAACGGGTTATCGGATCGGCGGTGAGTTTTTTTCTATATCTCACAGCATTCACAGCCGAATACTTTTGAAGGAGAGCTTGGCTGCCGTTTTTACTGTTTTGTATTTATGGGGGATATTACATCTTTTTGCTGTTTGTTTCCTGTCAAGGCGTGAATGATGGGCTTTGAATGATTAAATTTTTTCAGGGTGTCGATTCCTTCAAAAGTTGGATGCTGTGTCATTGGTGGTTTGTTGAAGCTGGACTTGGACGCCTCTCGTAGTGTTTGATTTCTGACTTCTGTTGTTGTGCGCAGTGGTTACCTTCCTCGCACTGTCTCTCTCTCTATCTCTCTCTCTGTCTCGCTGCTTTGATATATACCGACATCAAAGTAATTCCACGTTTGAAACTTCTCAGTTGTTGCGTTTTCTTTGAATGATTACATTTTTTTCATTTCACAGTATTATTTTACATTTTTGGGCCCACGGTCACCCCAAATTTAGTTCTTTGTATTTTGGACGCTAGATATTTCTAATGGTTAAGAGCATGTTTAATTTCAAGTTTCTACAAATTACTACGCCTTAGTAGTTATGTGTTTTGATTATCATCCTAAATGTTTGTTTTTTCTCCGGTCCCTGTCACACGATTTTGGTTTTGAATGAAAAAGGCACTGCGTCTGAAGTACATCTAAGTGTGGTCCAAGTCTCATAGTAATAAGATGTGCCGTTTTCTCTTGACGCTCTTATAACTTTCCGCGGATAATTATCCACCCAGTCAGCCAGCCAGCCGAAAGGATTTCAACGATGTTGAGGCACTTTTTTAACACAGAACGGGTTATCGGATCGGCGTGAGTTTTTTTTGTAGGTCATGGACCACATATCAGGTCATTTACTGAGTTTCGTCTCGATTAGTCAAGTTGCATAAATATGAGACGTTAAGCAATATCCAATCTAATTCAAGATTGTAAATCTTTCGGGGCGGCGTATGCAGATAGCTGAAAACCTCAAAACTCGGGTAGCTGTATACAGTGCGGAGTTCGTCGTCGCCTAAGCACAGTCGCGTGGCGCTTGGCTGCAGGCGAACGACCGTCGCCCTAAATATGGTTTTGAGTTAAGTTGGTATAAGAGCGCGTAAACTGTCAAGCCATAATGCGCCACTCTAGCCTATGATGGGCTATAGAGAAGCCTTAGGTAGAGGGAAGAAAGGGAATGTTAGCGGGTACTCAACACATGGCTCACTGACTCGTCTAACAACGACTTTGGCGTTTTCCTAGTTACTGTGATGTGATACGTCTGGAATTATAGTTTATCGACTGACAAAAGTAAAACGCAAGCACTAAAATTTCATAACGGACATTCGGGGTACCACTAATAAATCGCACATAGAACATTTGGGGAACCTCGTAGTCTCCTCCTAGCGGACATTCGGGAAACCACTTAATCTCCTACTGGATATTCAGGGAATTATTGATACTAATTGCTGACATTTGGGGAACAACTGAGTCTAACAGCGCACATTCAGAGAACCACCTAATCTCCTAGCGAACATTTGGGGAACTAAGAACCACCTAATCTCCTAGGGGACATTCGAACCTCAAAACTTGGTTCACGCAATTATTGTCACTTCTTTAAATATCCCATGCAAGTCAAATAAGTGGACATTTGAACAAAACACATGAAACTTATAACTTTTGAAATAGTTTAATGATAAGTTAAAATTCTTTATTTTCCAATGTAATTTTATTCGGTTTATTCGGTGTCAACAATTATTGGTGGCAAGGAACTGTGTGTTATGGGGTTTCGCTCTAATCTTGCTTCAAGCAATGTGTATGTTGTAAAAATGTACCTTACACAACGAAAAAAATAGATAGTTAATAATGTTTTGCTTTATCAAGTATGAGTTTTATTAAACCACTGATAGCTTGCCCTCCAGCGAGCGAGGTGCATGAGCGGCGCGGCGGGCGCGAGGATGAAGAGATCTAGTGGACCTTGCGGAGAACGAACCAACTTCATTTCTGTTTGCATTCAACAGGTAAGTTGGAGCAAGACACGATCCAACAAGCGATAGAACAGTTCCACGTCAGAACGTGCGTGAAGTTCGTGCCGCGCACGACAGAGCGCGACTACGTCAGCATTGAGAACCAGCCCACTGGATGTTTTGCCGCGCCTGGACGAGTAGGAGGTGAGTGACATCATAACATTGCTGGCTGACATATTGACGTGATTTATACTATGAATTTAAAACAATTATGTAAGGTTAGAATTACAGAAACGTACACGCAGGAACACATGAACACAATCACGTCTCATTTTATCAGTAAAAGCCTACAAAATAACATTAATATACGACCATCAATCATCATCATATCATGAAGATTCGCGTTTGGTAGTTTCTTCCGCGAATTTTTTATTACTCCTGGATTTGCTGATCCTGATTTATTGCAAACCTCATATTCTTTTGAGTGGGATCGTCTAATAAATCAGTTTTTTCGTTTCGTTTTTTTTGTGGTGTTCTTTTCTTTCCTTTCTTTCTTTCCTTTTCTTCTTTACTCGTTCTGTTTTATATTTGATTATTAATTAATTTCACCCCTTAATCCATCCCTTCACCCCTTTACCCAATTAAATGATGTTTGAACAAAGTGTAGTGATATATATATATATATATAAAATATTTATTTATATTTCTCGATTTGGTTGATCGGGAAAAAACTCCCGTAGGTGTAAATGTTATTATTTAATACAATCCAGAAATTAAAAAAGTCCGCCCCGACCGGGACTCGAACCACGGATCTCCCACATTCCAGGGCCCCGATTCATGTACATTTTTATCCCGGTATAAGCAGAGTTAGGTGGTATAAGTGCGGTATAACTCCGAATCCAATTCATGAAGACTTATCCCGCCTCGACAGGGGATAAGAAAATACGTAAACAGATGGCGGACATTTTAAATTTTGCATCTATGTGTTAAAACGAGAAAAGTTGTCATTACTCTCATAAAACAAATCAGAAACCGTCCCGGGCCTAGGCCCAGATGTAGAAAATTATTCATAATACAACAGTGTAGGCCTAAAGTTCCATTAGGCTATAGGATTTCATTCAATCAATGCTAACATAACACGTTTGACAAGCCCTAGGCCTCTCCTAGGCAACCCTAGACCTGCACGACCTTGTTCAGACACATCCCGCACAAATAACTAGTTTTGATTACTAAAAGCCTAATGCAGATAAAGAATGGTATGATAGTCCTAGGCTATTCCAAAATTTACGGCAATAATAAGCTTTTTCTTTTCTTTAAATGAATTCACGCAAACTCCTGTCACTAAATGAAAAAGTAAAACAAAAGATGGTGGAAATTTTCAGTGTTCTTTTGCTAATTTGCTGATTTACATGGCTGTGGAATGCAGTGGAAAATAACATTTGTTGTGTCTGTTGTTGCATTGGAAATTTTTGATTGGATGAGAGTTGCCCAGACTTAACCAGGCCTTATCCTGCCATGTCCTGCATTATACCGTCCTTATACCACCTATACCCGGGATAAATGTACATGAATCGGGGCCCAGGTGAGCATCTTAACCACTAGACCATCAGGACAGGTACGTTTTAATCTCTGAATTGTAGTTAAAATGTAAAATGTACCCGTCCTGGTGGTCTAGGGGTTAAGAAGCTCACCTGGAATGTGGGAGATCCGTGGTTCGAGTCCCGGTCGGGGCGGACTTTTTTAATTTCTGGATTGTATTAAATAATAATATATACCGATAAATATACTAGACATACTATAAAGACTACTACTATATAGATATATAAACTACTAGGTCCACTAGATATATATATATATATATATATATAGTTATATCGCAGACTTTCACGGATTGAATATGCAGACATTGTATTTTCGGGTAGTCCGTGTGGTTTTATTATTAGTTCCAACGTTTCGGGCAGTTCTCCCTGCCCATCTTCAAGGAAATTTAAAACATAAAACAATATCAAAACAAACAAATCCTTACTTCTTAACAAACACTGCAACTGGATACAAAGACAAAACCAAAAAGCTTAGAAAACATAGGTACTAATGACAACATATTATGAACATCCAGATATTTTAAAAACTGTGAAGACATCAACACACTCTATTACTTTTTAGATGACCTCAGCGTACGAGTAGATGGCTCAAGGGGTTCTTGTTGAGTTTTCTTCCTCTTGTCAACTCTTGTTATCGGAGGTGGACGGCCTAAAAACATGTCCACAGGGAGAGCTTTTGGTTGAATATGACAGCCTTGACGCTGAGGTCATCTAAAAAGTAATAGAGTGTGTTGATGTCTTCACAGTTTTTAAAATATCTGGATGTTCATAATATGTTGTCATTAGTACCTATGTTTTCTAAGCTTTTTGGTTTTGTCTTTGTATCCAGTTGCAGTGTTTGTTAAGAAGTAAGGTTTTGTTTGTTTTGATATTGTTTTATGTTTTAAATTTCCTTGAAGATGGGCAGGGAGAACTGCCCGAAACGTTGGAACTAATAATAAAACCACACGGACTACCCGAAAATACAATGTCTGCATATATATATATATATATATATATATATATATATAAACATATTGTTTTTTACTGGGGCTTTTTGCCGCGAATAATTTATTAAAGAAGAGGGCACTGACTTACCCCTCCTCTCCTGACGTTTCGGGAAAGTCGCATCTCCCATCTTCAGAGGCCTTCACTCCACGATGTGTTGCCTGGAGCTCCTCACTCGCGAACTGACTGTTCTCGTTGCTGTCCCTCTCGCGTGTATGTCTACGTCATCGTGCTTATCTCGTAGTGAAACAAGTTTGGATCGACTACGCGTCATAGGTCCTCGTTCGGGTATAGTGACGGCTTCAACACAACAGCTGGAGCTGGGGTCTTGTGTTGGCGTCACGACGTAGGGGTTGTTAGAACGTAGCACACGGGCTTCTTGTTGATGTAGGAGAACAGGTTTCCAGGAAGTAGGCAACCGTTGTCCGTCATCCCGTTTGTTGAGACTTCCCGGTCGTTTTTCTATTTCAATAGCCTCTCGAATGATACGCACTTTGAACTCTTTGATTGAGGCTAACGTGAAAACACCAGGACGTTAGCCTCAATCAAAGAGTTCAAAGTGCGTATCATTCGAGAGGCTATTGAAATAGAAAAACGACCGGGAAGTCTCAACAAACGGGATGACGGACAACGGTTGCCTACTTCCTGGAAACCTGTTCTCCTACAACATCAACAAGAAGCCCGTGTGCTACGTTCTAACAACCCCTACGTCGTGACGCCAACACAAGACCCCAGCTCCAGCTGTTGTGTTGAAGCCGTCACTATACCCGAACGAGGACCTATGACGCGTAGTCGATCCAAACTTGTTTCACTACGAGATAAGCACGATGACGTAGACATACACGCGAGAGGGACAGCAACGAGAACGCGCTACGTAGCGCTACGTGCTCACTTCCATGCAAATATAGCCCTACCCATGGTACAACGATATCGGAAGAATATCATTGGATCATGAGCCCTACCTCAGAACGTTAGTTATTTTTTACTCACAACATAGATAAATAGAACGTATTTTCACATAAGGATTGACACATTTGACAGAAATATTAATTGTTAATAAATTACATCAGATACACAACATAAAAACCAATAAAAAAAGTAAGTGGGCATTTGAGACTCCGAATACATATAAAATACATTGAAATATCGCAAAACAAATACACGAAACAAATCTCAAAAATCTCGTAGTTTATATTATAATGCGTCACACATAGGCATGTGTTAAACTGGTGAGTTAGGATTATTACAAATTATTTACATAGACTTTGAGAATTTTTATTTACACATGTGCACACTTATAGAATGAGGTACATTGAGTTCAACTATGTACATTCACGTACACTCGCGACGAAATACGTTAGTAATGTGATGTGTGACATACTTTACACCTGCTTTACACGCTCGCCTCTAGTGTCTTCTTTGCCAAATAAACGCATGGAACAATAACAGTTATTGTTTTGTTTTTTTATTGTGTTATAGTTTTCTCCCGTTTTTTAAAATATAGTTACTATATTTAAAAAAAAAAAAAAAACGGGAGAAAACTAAAATGTAAATGTGATCATGTTCACGTTTCATTTGTTTTGTTTCTTGAATTCTTCGGCCACACTTTGCAAATGGCATTCACACGCAATGAAGAGGAGATGAACTGCATTGCAAAACTACGTTTTAGGTTTTCTACTTAGATGATTTTTTTTGTCTTTGTTCAATTTCTTGGACAAACAGTTTTTTCAAAATTAAAGTAAAATGGAAATCACTTATTCGAAGTTTAAGGTTTCAATGTTAATCGAGACGGTTGGTACATTGTAGAATAACAATCCCCACGGTGCAGGGAATTAAAATTATTATTCATTATAATGCATATTTTTTAGTAATCATAATAACTCAATACATTATAACTTACCCAAGCAAATAGCAATGATTTGGGTACTATACCCGGAACAATATTAAAACGTAAATATATATTTTTTTACTTTTTAATGATCTGAACAATTCTTGGAAACATCAAGGTACATAAGCGATCATGTAATTTTATAATATACCTCCCACGTCCCACTCGCAGGGGAAAATGGGCTATGTACGAGAAATAATAATGTAATTATATCAGATAAAACAACAAAATGAATTAAATGTGGATGTTTCTTCCCCTAGTTCGTAAAGTACAGAAGAACTGCAATTGAGACGCTCAGAGTGGTGTTTAAAATGCGACCAAGCCTCTAGGCATGATATTATTATCGTTCTGGTAATCAAAACAATTGATACAATGAGGGTTTAAAAAAATAAAAATCATAATTGCAAACATGCATGTTGCATGTAAAAGATGTAATTTCAGTGACGGACTTCAATTAAAGCGATCCGAACCGACGACGCCATCAACTGGCGAAATAATCGGACATTTGAAATCCAGTTCACAGATTACCATGATTCACCCGCGGATGAGTCAGCATAGACATAACTACTTCGGAACAACCATTTACAACTTGTTGTGTGCTTCGTTGCTAAGACGGTTTCAAAGCCACACTCTCAGTGGATGTAATGCGATACCCTTCCCATAGATTATGGGTTGATTCAAGTCGGGAATCGAACCAGCGACCTTCTGCTAATGGAAGCAGGGACGCTATCCTTTGGACCAACAAGCCACAAACATTACTTGACAGACTTGATTGCCCCCAGAGTAATGAAATGAAATATTCTGTAATAATAATTCAATCATTACGTAGTGCATGGGTGATGTCTGTTCTATGGATATGACCCCGGGTTCGAATCCCGTCGAGACCGGCAATCCTGAATGAAGTTTTTTTTTTGAACTTTTCCTCAGTCGCTAATGCGAATGCAAGGGATTGAATAGCCCTCGGGCATCACCACACAATTGTCCTATCCACAAACTACCTAGTTAGTCACCAGAAGAGGGTCACACCGGTTAAATCTCATGTGTAAATCCTGCAGCGGGCATCCTACAAAAATGTATTTATTTGTGGATATGACCGGTTGAAAGGCCCGACTACCGTGCGTTAGCAAACGATGTTATTTTCTTTATCGTGCTGAAAGAACGCAACACGATATCTAGAAAATAGAATAAAGGTTCGGTTTGGTACTATTTAATATAATTACATAGACTAATCGAAACAATATTTGCTTAGTTCTTACAACGCGGGTAATTATGAAGATTGTTGAATAGGAGCACTACAAACCTTGGTAACCGGACGATTTGCCAGGCGGACAATTTGCCAGGGTCTATTTTGAGGGGCTAGGACAATTTGCCAGGCAAGTGTGTGAGGTCACGGTGGGGCTAGGACAACTTGCCAGGCTAGAGTGTGACGTCACGGAGGGGCTAGGACAACTTGCCAGGCATTATTGAAGGGCTAGGACAACTTGCCAGGCTGGTGTTGACATTGATAGGAGCACATGGTAACACATATCTGAACTGCAGAAAGAGTAATGCCAAGCACCGAACGAGACATGAGACATACACATACAAAGCAGCGTCGAAACCCAGGGACAAGGTTGTAGTTCTTGTCAGAATCCTGAAATTCAGCAGATGGCGAACTGAGCATCCTACCCCTGTAACTGTGTATCCTACCCCTGTAACTGTGCATCCTACCCCTGTAACTGTGCATCCTACCCCTGTAACTGTGCATCCTACCCTGTAACTGTGCATCAGTAGGTAGTAAGCCACTCCCAACGGTGGTTTTCCCCACATTTTCCAAGATGGCCGCCGGTTTTTCCCAAGATGGCCGCCACTACACTAGAGTGTGACCACTTTAACCTAACTTTTGGATTTTGGATTCAAGATGGCGGATGCTACACTAGAGTGTGACCACTTTAACCTAAGATTTATTTTTAGATTTTGGAATTCAAGATGGCGGTCGTTACACAAGAGTGTGCCACTTTTAACCTAACTTAACCTAATATATGCAGTGCATGATGACGTCATGCAAACCTGTCGAGACTTGTTTTGCTACAAGCTTGGGTGACGTCATCATGCATTCTCAAGACATGCATTGCGTGTGAAGATGAAGGATAATGGATTGTCGGTATACCTAGGGTAAATAATTTTAAAAGTCAAGACTTATTCAGGTTTTAACAAATCTTGTAATTTATTAAGTAAATCACAGCAGTACATTTTCACATTACATCAAGCCGTTGCATTTATCAACTCCACTTCACTGTAGATAAATTCATGACCAAGTTCATACACAATTTTTTCCTTGTTCTCAGTAATGTACATCTCTTCATGACAAATACGCTCAATATAGCTCATCGAATCACGGACGATTTGCCAGGCGGACAATTTGCCAGGGTCTATTTTGAGGGGCTAGGACAATTTGCCAGGCAAGTGTATGAGGTCACGGTGGGGCTAGGACAACTTGCCAGGCTAGAGTGTGACGTCACGGAGGGGCTAGGACAACTTGCCAGGCATTATTGAAGGGCTAGGACAACTTGCCAGGCTGGTGTTGACATTGATAGGAGCACATGGTAACACATATCTGAACTGCAGGAAGAGTAATGCCAAGCACCGAACGAGACATGAGACATACACATACAAAGCAGCGTCGAAACCCAGGGACAAGGTGGTAGTTCTTGTCAGAATCCTGAAATTCAGGAGATGGCCCAAGTATCAACCCCTCCCCCCCCCCTTACCCATACAGGCGCGTCGGAAGTCTATTTTGCCAGGGGGGGGCAAACTTTACCAGGAAAAGTACATGCTTCTATACATAGTTACATATGGTTACATAATATGCAACTAATGTCCTTGAGTCAGTGGCGCATGCTAGAATATATTTCGGGGGGGGGAGGGGGGCTTAGACGAACAACGTAATGGAGGGGGTGGCCCCCACAATAGCGCCGCAGGCAGTTTTTTTTTAAATTCGTATTTTTGAAGTGGTTTTTAAATTAAATGTTTTGCGTAAACCAACATGATTTTATAAGAATATAACATTAAAGCTAGGATTTCGGGAGGTGGGGGGTGGGGGGGGGGCCGTGGTACGTGCGCCACGCG
>JAMZAV010014567.1:0-12262 GCA_024449915.1 Sweltsa coloradensis
ACCCCTCTTTAAACCTAGGTGGAGGTGCCGGTCATAACACTAGTCCAAACCAACCCTTTTTGACCGTATAGTAGCAAACGTTTTCTTTTGATACAATGTTTATATATTTACAAATTCGAACTTTTTTGCACAATAATAAAATGTCGATTTATATTGATATCAACATTTTCCTGTAAATGCCTATCCAAAATTGCATAAGTACTTGATGATTAAAATTCTGTATAGTATATTACACTTATTAATGAATACGTCATGTGACTCTTGTCTGGACATTTGGAGCCTACAAGTTTAACATGTTTGCTCGTAACGGTTATATGCTGTTTTCGAAAAAAAATTCTAAATAAATACATACGGACTAACATCAACATATAGAAATAATATCCTTCATTTTGTGCTACTTCAATAAAGTAGCGTAGGAAACCAGTAAAATGATTCAGCTTGATCAATCAAACGAGGTTGGTGGCAGTTTTGCGCTCCCCATGCTGCGTCTTTGAGATCAGTAAACGAACTGTTGCGGGTAGCGGTGCTTGTCTGTTATTGGGTGAATGCATGTTCGCCGCCGGGCCCGGGCCGTTACGTGAGAGTTAGGAGTTTGCAAACTTGCAAACAACAACGACCACATCATGTCAACGTCAATAACTACAGCTGCCTGAGTTGAGAACGCGGGAACATTCCTGTTAACTATTCCGAACGTGCAGTGTCTACGTCATCTTGTGATTGGGCTAAAATATCAATTATCACACTGTTCCTCAATATGAACAGTTCGGGAGTCATGCAACCCTGTATGCGTCACCTTCTCTGTCCGTCTGTGTCTCACTAGAAAAACCACCGACAGTGTTGGTCGAAGTGCGCGACTCGTGTTGTGCAGTCTTGACTTACGATTCCCGAGGTTTTCCAGCAGTCTTTAATGTGAATGTAAGGGATTGAGACCCCTCAACTCAATCAGCCCTCGTACATTCTTTCACAATCGTCCTCTCAGCAATACACCTAGTTTACCTGAAGAGGGGCATGCATTGCACTCTAATTTTTTAAACCATACAAGACATGCGATTGACTTTTGTTTGTTTGTCTACGTGACCCTGGGGGTCAGATGGGAAGAGTTAGCCCCTCTCATAAGGTTGCAATGTACATATATACTCGGCACCACCACCAATGGAAGTGAAATGCCTCAACGAGCGTAGCGAATCAGCGCGAGTGAAAATCAGTTGTACGACTGAGTGGGTAGACTCTAAATAGGAATGTAGTTATTTTTCTTCATTATTATTTTTTCGTACAGTTGTTTGATCCTCGTCAATTATTTCAACAGTCATAGTTCAACTCTTGATCTCTTACTGTGCAGCAATACCGAACTTTTAGAGAATATTACTGTTGTGGAAGGTGTTAGTGATCATTATGTATTCACAGCTACAATTAGTGTCAAGTCTCCAAAACAAAAGAAGTTGAAAACGGAGGTATACAATTACCAAACAGCTGACTGGAATTTACTCTCTGAACTTCTTGTGGATAGGCTCCCATTGCATTATGATACGGATGACATTAATTGTGCATGGAATAACTGGACTGATGTTTTCTGGCAATGTGTTAGTGAATCTATAGAAAAGATTAGTATTAATACTAGAAGGCGATCACCATGGATAAACAAACATCTTATCAAATCAATTCGTAAAAGAGATATTCTTTTTAGAAGAACAAGAAATATCCTTCAACTGAAGATGGGATCATTATAAGAAAGTTAGAAATTCTATCAAGAAAGCGACTCGTTCTGCTCACCAGGAGTATGTTTGGTCTATAGGATTCGATTCAAAAAAATTCTGGAAATATATCCATAGTAGACGAGAAGTGCTGCCCTGACCATTTCGTTGTTAACGGTAATTCAGTTCATGATCCTTTGGACATAGCTAACGCCTTCATTGCCAGTTTAAGGATAACTACACAGCAGAAGACAACAGCAAAAATACAACAGAAAATGTTTGCCAACAGTTAGTACACCAGCGATTACTTAAGATGACACCTTCTTTCCAGTAAGAGACATCTGCAGGGAGCTCAAGAAAATCGAACCCAACGCTGCTACGGGACCAGATGGAATCCCAGCTAGAATACTCAATCAATGTGCCAATGCGCTAGCTCCTTCAATGAGTGTAATTTTCAATCTATCAATGTCATTAGGGTCTTTGCCAGATCAATGGAAAGTCTTTAAAAAGGAGACAAACTTAATATGGAAAATTATAGACCGATTTCTCTTACTTCAATAGTGTGCAAATTGATGGAGAGACTTGTGTCAAATCAAGTGTGTCACCACTTTGAAGTAAACGATTTTTAAAACTCTAATCAACATGGTTTCCTACCTAGGAGATCTTGTGTTACTGCCCTGACGGTTATGATTGATGATTGGCTACACATGTTAGAAGATTCCACAACTAAACAGGTAGATTGCATTGCTATTGACTGGTCTAAAGCATTTGACCAGGTTCCTCATTACAGACTGCTTTCTAAATTATCTGTGTATGGTGTTCAAGGTATTGTTCTAAAATGGATCAGGTCATTTCTTTCCAATAGAACCCAGGCTGCTATTTTTCATGGAGCCACCTCTCACCGTATTTATATTACTTCCGGTGTGCCACAGGGTTCAGTGATAGGTCCTCTCATGTTCATAATATACTTTCTGGACTTACCACAGTGCGTTTCTTCAAAGATGATTCAGTTCGCTGATGATAGCACCATTTATAGACCAATTGCTTCTAAGGAAGATATGATAGAGTTCCAAAAGGATTTGGTGTCAATAGAGCTTTGGTGTACATTAATCATGATGAAAATTAACTCTGATAAATCGCAATACATACGCTTCTCAAGATCTAGAAACCCTTTGGTGTGCACATATAGCCTACACGGATCCCATTTTCCCATTTTTAATTCTATAAAATTGTTAGGTATTTATATAACTGACAACTTAAAATGGAATGTGCAAACTGATTTTGTTCGCAATAGAGCAGCTTCTCAGCTTGGGTTTGTAAATAGGAGTGTTGGGAGGAGTAGGCAAACGCACAATAAAAACTGGTTACCTTACCTTGATACGGCCCATTTTAACTTACGGTATTCCTGCGTGGCATCCTACAACTCAGCAAAATATGATCAAGCTAGAACGAATTCAGAATAGGGCCACCAAATTGATTAGTGCTAGTTCACGGCGTAGTATCTGTGACGTTCCTTCCATTGGAAATTTTTGCAATCAAGCTGATGTGAGATTGTTGAGAGGAATGTTAACAAGACAAGTTGATGTCGATCCTTACCACAGAATATCCATAAGTGAGCGACAACTCCCTAGAAACAACACAGGTGTTCCCTTAATACCACCTAGGGCCAGAACATCGGCATACCAGAATGGTTTTTTTAATCGATCTGTTTCGTTGTGGAATCTCCTACCAAGTAATTTAAAAAGTGATAGATGTTTCAACATGGGTATTAAGAGGTTTTTTAATTAGCAATTCGTTTTTAGATTTTTTGTTGATGTGGAAGTGTTTTTAATGTGTTTTAACAATGTGTTATTAATATTATTGTTTGTGTTTATTTGATATGTACAATTTTAACATGATACGACGTCTTTTATAATGTGGGGATTTTGTGTACCAAGGGTAACAGGTACGAAAGTACTACGGGGCAAATGCTCTTTCTGTTGCTCTTGCATTCAACTATTTTCTTTTATAAAATGGCATGTTATGTTAAATGATATGGAAAAAAATGAATGCAAAATATTAATAAAATAAAAATAAATAAAAATTCTAGTTATTCGGCTCTATTTTACGTGTTTATCTAATTTTATCAGTTTAGTTATGTTTTAGTTTTGCTACAGCATGTATTCAACAAAAGTGTTGCATTTGTCGTGTGTATCTGGGCGGAACTTTTCAATGTTGTTCCCATTTAAGTTACCTTGATTAATACAGAATGCCCAATAACACTTCATAACGTGACAACGTCAAATCGCCTTCATGGCAGTATCGTGACAGAATTTAATGTGTCGTCTTGGATTTGTGTCTATTGTCTCCAGCGAATTAAGATTGTCTCCTTTGTGCATATTTTATGCACGGTTGTGTACGCGGTTGGAGCTTCTGTAATGCGAGGTGGGAGAAAGCTGTCGTCTCAATTGTCTTGAGCTTGAGGTAGACTGAATAAGACACAGACCACGGACGATGCGCACACAACACTAGAGAGGGTAGAACAGTTGGGATCGTATGCATGCAGTTTTGAAATAGTTTTGACTTGAGTAGTTTTCAAATCAGTTTTTAGTTGTTACTTTTAACACACAACTGGACAGCGCCAGTAGCTAAGCACATTTCAGCACTTGTTATTCAGATAAAGGCAATAGATTTAAAATTGAAATTACTGTCAGAAGTAGGACTAAATTGACATTTCTTGTAAATAAATATTTTTGTTACTCCTTTACAAGAGGGATTGATGTGACATATTTATAACTTTAGGCTAATGTAGCCTTAGAATAATAAAATATTGAAATAGAACAGGCAGGCACTCGCTGCATTGGATTGACTGCTTAAATTGACCACCAGGTAGACATGAAGTGTAAACTGTATAATATACACGGCAGTTTTGAAAACTAGTTTTGAAGTCAAACTCAAGAAAAGAGGTTTCGACTTTAACCGATACAAACCCAGTTCTGAAGTGTACACATGCCGTTTTGAAAACTCAAAACGTTTTGAAATCAATTAAATTTAATTAAAAAATTTAAATTCCCATTCTGGAATCTCCCCATACTTAAATGCAATCAATACATCATGCCTCATGAAATGATCACAAGTTGATTCTTAGTCGGTAATAAAAGTAATCGCAGTAAATGTTTTTTGTTTTTTTCAAAACACATTCCCATTATTTTTAATAGTTCTTAGAATTCCGCCAGCTTGCTGTATTCAAGGCAAAAGCACTCTGCAATATTGTTTACTCAATTCCTCCTGATGAGGGAGATAATCCTAGATAGTTGCGCTCGCAGCAGCCTGTGCATTGAAGCAATTACTGGGAGAGTTAGAGAGACGCCCCAACTCCTCAGAGAGACACTCTCCCTCTCTCTCGCACCTTCTTACGCACTCACACTTACAGTGTCGAACGCAGTAGTCTACACTCTACAGTCTATACTATACGAAGGCGCTTGTATAGGGTTGTAAACGCAAATCTCCAGGATGATAGGATTGTAAACGCAAATCTTCAGAGTGATAAGAGTTGTAAACGCAAATCTTCAGGATGATAGGGTTGTAAACGCAAATCTTCAGGGTGATAGGGTATAAACGCAAATCTTTAGGCTGATAGGGTTGTAAACGCAAATCTTCAGACTGATAGGGTTGTAAACGCAAATCTTCAGGATGATAAGGTTGTAAACGAAAATCTTTAGAAGTATAGGGTGGTAAAAGTAAATATTCTAAATGATCGGGGTTGTAAACGCAAATCTTCAGGCTGATAGGGATGTAAACGCAAATCTTCTTAATGATGGGGTTGTTAAACTTAAATCTTCTAAATGATAGGGTTGAAAAGATAAATCGTCAG
Organism: Sweltsa coloradensis; assembly: GCA_024449915.1. Taxonomy (NCBI): domain Eukaryota; kingdom Metazoa; phylum Arthropoda; class Insecta; order Plecoptera; family Chloroperlidae; genus Sweltsa; species Sweltsa coloradensis. The sequence goes on from JAMZAV010014567.1 coordinate 5,545, forward strand.
GGCGATAGGGTTAGAGAAAGGTTCGGGAGGATGGTACGATAGTTTTGCGTGTTTTTAGTGTATATTGTGCACAGATTCAAGAAAAGAAATTTTAAACAACAATTTTAAATTAGTGCTCTTTTTCCCAGAAAACTATGTGAAAACAAAAAAAAATCCGTTGCAGACGATTTGAAAACCAAACACACATTTCAAAAAACCCACGTTATAATATATCAGTTTTTCATGCTTATTTTGGTTTAGAATATGTTTCATAAACATTTTTTTAAAGGTTAAAACCCCTTTAATAACTGACATTTGTCGTCGGTAGAGTTTGCAAACAAAGGCGTTTTAAACACGTTTGATATATATTTTTAGTTTTGCACCAGGTTTTTTTTGTACTCTCGAAATTCCGAATAATATCCCGGACGCAGAATGTGGGTGCGGTTTGCAGCTTGTTCGACCGGAAAAAGCTCTTTCGCAAGTGTGAATGACGAGTGGCGTTGGCGCAACCGCTAAACTGAGGTATTACATTCTTCTCAGCTTGCATTGAAAATCTAAAATAAAACTTTAGTATGAAATCTGTCCAGGCACGTTTTTCCTCTCTGTACAGACTTGCTATAGGTATTATCGTGTGTGGAAAGTTTCCAGGGAATAAACCAAGGGTATTTTATAAGATTAAAATAAAATACCAGAAGTCGCTTTTTTGACTAAGATAAATCTTTAGTTTTGTTTATTTTTCCCAAATGCTTTGAAACATTTCACTTTCTGGACACTTTCGGATAGAAAATATCGACCAAAAAGTTTGATATTTCGAGTGATACAAGCAGAATATTCAAGTTGGACCCAAAGTTTGAAAAGATGTGTCCCGCCCGGGGATCGAGCCCGGGTCTCCGCCTTTGACGCAGCGATGCTTTACCAAGTAAGTTATCGGGCCACTGGGTTCATCTCTTCTCAATTGCTTGATGTGATGTATGGGCGTGTGATATGTGGTAACAAATTAGATACTTCAATTGATAAGGGATGTTCCCCAGTGGCTCGAAACTTCAAATTTATAAGGGATGTTCCCACCCGGCCCGAACCTCAATTGATAAGGGATGTTCCCAGTGGCCCCCAAAATTCAATTGATAAGGGATGTTCCCAGTGGCCCCAAACTTCAATTTGATAAGGGATGTTCCATGGCCCGATAGCTTTACTTGGTGAAGCATCTCTACGTAAAGGCGGAGGACCCGGGTTTTGATCCCCGGTCGGGACAACATTGCTCTACCTTGTCCTTCAGTGGGCTTACGCTGTTGCATTTCACTAAAGCAGAATATATTTTGACCTTCAGAGACGTGTGACCATGCAGTTATGTGACTGAGTGAGTGGACTCTAAATACGACTACTTTAATATTTAATATTTGTGTGGCTCGTTGGTCTTGTGGCTAGCCTACCTGCTTCCAATGCAGAACGTCCAGGATTCGATTCCCGTTAAAGTCAGAAGTTTTTTAACTTCTGATTTGGATTTAGGTTCATCAGTTCTTCTCTTAGGAATTTGTAAACGGTCGTAGCAACGAGATACATAAATTTAGAGTTGTTCTGAATCGGCCCTTCTTGATTTCGGCGTTGATCCGCGGTGTTCGCACTGTCCATACCACTGATTGCTATATTTCCCATAATAAAATATCGATTTTTGGTTGGTTATCGCTCACTCGTCGATTGCGTCGGGCCTGCAGGGTAGGCTTGGTCACTTTGGTTTACTGTCCCCCACTGAAAATCAGTTTTGTGACTGAATGGGTAGACTATAAATACGTATTATTTATTTATTTATTTATTTATTTATTTATTTATTTATTTATTTATTTATTTATTTATTTATTTTATTATTTATTTATTTATTTATTTATTTATTTATTTATTTATTTAATCTTTATCTGCGATATGGACGTCGTAAAAGGTCACCCTCGACCGGAGGTCGGAAACCAAGCACATTCAACTTTCTACAAACCACTTCAATTGACATTTTAGCCACACCTAAAACTTAATCCCGCTCTTAAGGGGACTAACTAGGCAGGGTGTAAAGCAGCTTTTATGCCAATTTACCAACATGACTCATTAGTCACTAAATCACCTTTTCACTAGTATTGTACTTTAAACTCTAGTTTTAGTTTTTTTTGTATTTATTGTATACTAAAAATGTTATAATGCTTATTCATGCATTTAATGTTTTGTATAACGCATTTGTATCGCTTTAAATTGTAATGAATGTGTGTTTTTAATTGTAATAGTTTTTAGTTACCTAACACTTGTGGGTTGATAATAACCTGTTGTTAGATATTATAAAAAGGGGATATCCAAGGATTGAAGATCTGTTTATTTCAATTATATTTTATCTTTTCTCAAAATATTTTTTAATTTAAATTATTCTTATGTCACAAATTAAAAGATGACGTGATGGCGAAATTAAAATTTTCTCCGATTTCCCCTGGTGTCACCAGAACGTGCGTGCACAGGGTCCGCGAGCGCGCCTCAAGGAAAGGGGATCCGACGTAATCACTGTGCAAATTGGACGCGCCTGCTTCCATACATATGGTAATATCTAGGTCCAATCTCTAGGCCAGATGGACACCTCAGATCGACGAAATCCCATTTGAATATCACAAACTTCTCACTGCCTACTACAAATTGCACACCCATCGAAAATCGAAAAGTTGTTGAAATCCCAGCAGGGTTTAAAATTACTTTAAGGAGGTTCCATTGTTTGTACCTCTCTATAGTCAGGTATATTTTGGCAACACGATTATGAGACGAGGGAGTGATGGTGACAGAGTATTACAACGGAACTCGAACGGGACTTCTGGTGATCAATTATGTATGTTTGTTTGTTCGATTCGGAAACGGCCGAACTGCTAAACCGATTGCGCTGAAATTTTAAAAAAACATCCGGAAAACAGTTTTGTGGGTGCTGTTAGCATTTTCAGCAAATTGCGTAACAATTTAAGCTCACGAGAAACTCGGAGAAAGATAAAAGTTTTAAAACAATATAAACAAACAAGTATTCTCTATAATGTCCCAAATGTTAAAAAAAATTGCTGATTGTTAAGTTATGTCCCGCCAAAACGTTTTCAACAATATTTTACCGATATGTATAAATCCCTCTTTCATACTCTCAACGTTTAAGCCATCTTTCTTTTACATTAAATATATAAATCCAAGGGCGACACAAGCCTATACTGTTTCTTATAGCCAGTATATTCATTTCCTTCCTGCTATAATTAGAACGAAATTAAGTAATGCCAGCACAGAGACTTCATTATCAACCTTCTCAGCTGTAGCTTCAGCCTGTTTCAAATATTAACGAATACATAAGTAATTCGGAATGTCTTGTGTCAAAAAGACGCGTACCGGTAGCTTCTAGTCTAACGTCGCGAACTAAATAATGTAGCGGCCGTGTGGTGGAGCAGGCAGCAGGCAGCAAGCAGCACGGCGAACAGGCTGGTATACATTATTCAGAGCTATCCTATGATCAAACAGGCTCGCCGGAGCACAAGCGCATCTATACATCTTAGGAGAGAACAACTTCTTGAGTGTGATTTTGTTTGTGAATAGTTTGAATGTCAAATACTCAAGAGATAATTCTATTTAAAAGGCGACGACGCTCATACGATTGGGTCGCTGGTCTGAAGCGTATGACACTAGGAGGACGCGGGCTCGAATCCCGCATGGTGGCATGGTTTTTGTAAATTTATTTCACCCTAATCTATTTTATCACACTTCACAACTCATCATCTCGAATAGCAATATTTGAAACAAAATAACAAACAAACATCGAGTGCACAGGCTACTTACGTCATACTTTTGTTCTACTTTCATCCTCTGAGAGATAACTAAATATCCGTATCATCCCCATTTACACAATAATTAAGTCACAGTTGGTCGACTGTGAGTTCTCAAAGTCCATAACAACTTTAAGATCTTTACCTATTTTATGAGTAAACAAACGGGAAAAAATTGGTACAAATCATGTAGGAAATAAGTATCACCTGAGTGAGCACAAAACATAAATCATGATTGAAGGAACAAAAAATACTTTGATCGAAAAGTACGTTTTAGGACTAAATTAGTGGCGACCTTGTGCTAATTATATTTTGTTTTCGAATTTCGTACACTCGTTAAAAAAAATTGTATTTGAAAGATTTCTGAACGCAATATTATTAGTTTATTACACACCGCAATAGGTGTCTTGTATAAAGGTAACTATGATTATATACAGATTTTTGGCTGTCAGGTCGGGTTCGAGAAGTGAACTGCTTCGAAGTTTTTGGGACGGGTCGGGTCGGGCATAGGGAAAAGGCGATCGTTAGATTACTTATACTTCAATACAAACGGATATTGTAATTTACTTGCGAAGAATCTATATTATAATTTTCTTACAATTTATTTTCTTTTGTCTGGATTAAAATTACATTTTGTAATTATATATAAATTTAAAATTGTCTGGACCGGCACCTCCACCATCACACCAAAAAATGCGTTTTTCTTACTCTAAAATCGGATATTTTTTTGATGATCGAGTCGAAAACCCAGAAACCCGACCAGAAATGTCATATCACTGAATAATGTAGCCTATATTGTTGATTTTGATTGATCCGTTCTGCATAAATAACAGACTTATTTAATATATTATTATTTCCTGTGCCGTGGTTGCATGGAAAGGGAAGAGTACAGTAACATTGCTTGCAATAAGGCCAGTGACTCACCCTCGATCTCGCTCGGTTCTGCGAGGGGCTGTACGTGTCCCCGTAGCCTTGACGACCTCCCGGGAACTGCAACAACAACAACCATTAGGACGAGCTTCACATCAGTTTTCATTCCACCAATATCAAATATGGGACAATAGCCCGTATAAGTCAGTTATACTAGGTTTACATTGCGATTGTGTCAAAAAATGCGAAGCGATTAGCTACGGAACAAGTTGACATTTTAGTTATACATACCATGCAATTAAACAACAAAATAACGTCGTGAAACTAGTAGGATCTTTATTGCCTAATATTGGATTAAACTGGGTATGTTTGCATTTAACTTTAAAAACAATGACATATTGTTATTGTATTTTACATGTAATGAATTTCTGTTTAATATTTATTTGTTGTCTGTTAGTTGAAGTATAAAAGAAATACAGAGCTTGATTTAACCTCGCCAATTTGAATGGTTAATGGGTGGGTATTACGTTTGACCTTGGTTTTACAGTAGGCGACTATGACGCTATTATAACAAACCAACAAGTAGTCAGAATTTAATCTGTTGTCTTCATAGCTCAGTTTGGTAACAGCATCTGACCGGACTAAGATGTCCCGGGTTAAATCCCCGTGGAGCCCCTCTTTGGGTAAATTCTATGGATGTAAGGTAGTAATATTTTTTTCGATTTGTTTATTTTCATAATAGTTTAAATTTTTTATTGATTTTGTTAAAACCCTTGAAATGGAAAACTATTTTCCGAAACGTTGGGAATAAATATTGTTCTTAATTATAAACATTGTTTTTGTTTTGTTGTTACACAAAGTCATTTGGAGAGAAATTAAAAAAGTCCCCCCTTTTCGGGCATATAACTAGGTTCTGACACACTCGAGCTGTGTGTACGTTATATATAGCCTGATGGGCCTCTATCGGCATATAAAATAGGTTTGAACACTCGAGCTGTGTGTACGTTATATATAGCCTGATGTCCCTCCCATCGGGCATATAACTAAGTTCTGACACACTCGAAACTGTGTGTACGTATATATAGCCTGATGTCCCTCTATCGGGCATATAACTAGGTTCTGACACACTCGAGCTGTGTGTACGTATATATATAGCCTGATCGCCTGCGTCGTTCTTGCTTTGAAAACCAACCATCCAGTTCCAGAAAAAATTTCGATATCGATTTTGGATCAGTGAAAAGACGTTCAGCGCAATAATCCCAATTTTACGACTTCGACGGTTGATAAATGTTTTAAAACCCACCGGAAAAACCCCATTCTTACAACTTATTACTTTTTAAACGTTGAAAGTGCTTTGGAAGCCACAAAACCAGCAATTTTATTTCACGCTTTTTTTTCCGATTTTAAGCTGAAGTTATCGCTCGTTTTTACACGCTACGTATAAACGACCTGCCTCGTAGCACACCCGTGTTTAAAATGGAGGATATAAATGGGGGCATATAGGATTTAAGTGTAGGACTACAACTGACGCATTACTCTTGGAAGACACTAAAGTGTTGCAATGAACCACTCACAAAAACTGGGGCGCAGCGTTACTTTTGCGCAAAACGGACGCACATGTCACTACCCCAAGTAACAACAGAAAATGTGTGCGCGTATGGGCCATCAGCGGCAAAGTGATGGCAAGTTTTGCGTTGATGGGCGCCTATGGCCCATAACACAACAGCCGACAGTTGGCGTACAGTAAAGGCGGCCCGCCTATGGCCCATAAGCACACTGCCGACAGTCGTCGCTGCAAAAGTTTTTTCGTTGATGGCGCCATGGGCATAAGCCACAACCGCCGGTGGCGAACAGTAGGCGGGCCCTCCTATGGCCCATAAGCACACAACCGACAGGCGGCGACAGTAGGCGGCCCTCCATGCCCATAGCACACAACCACAGGCGGGGAAAAGTAGCGCCTCCTATGGCCCGAGCACAACCGCAGGTGGCAACAGTAGCGCCCGCCTATGGCCATAAACACACACCGACGGCGCGAAAATAGCGGCCCTCCTATGGCC
>JAMZAV010014568.1:0-13939 GCA_024449915.1 Sweltsa coloradensis
ATTTTGAAGAAGTGCAGCTATTCGTGCGGAACTATGCCGATGGAAACAATGGATGCCAGAAAACTGTCCCAACGTCGGCGGCCCACGACATTCGAAACGCAACTAGATGATGGACGGACCTGGAAACGACACCTAGACCAAATGAGGGGCGAGACTCGCGGTCGACAGAAGACTATGAAGAGGCATGAACCAACCTGATTCTCCTTAGAACCATCCCTAGTGGGAAAGGGCAAATGAAACCTCTGCCACTCCATGCCCATTCTCCCCAGCAAAGGGTATCCTCACGTCCTCGTGCTAGACCTGCCTATCTGAAAGATTTTGTTACTGATTAAATCATAAATCTTTAAAAACGCTAATTGATAAATTTAATTCAAATCATACTTTGTAAAAAAAAAATCCCAGAAGGGAGGGGTGTGATGTTGAACATTTGAACTACCCGCCTAGAGCACTGCAGCGTAGTGGAGCTCTGTGTCGTGGGATCTGAGGGGCGGGGGGTTAGTAGTTGCTGTCTTCCCCGTCTTGACTTGCAAGGAGCGATTTTCATGTAGCCTAGCATCCTGGGTGATTTAATTGTATCTATTTCTAATAAAGTACTGTTAATCTTATATCTAAATATCGAGTGATGATTCATATGGCGCCCTCATAACATATACATAACAGTTGTAACAATATTTTCCTCAGTTTGTACTTCTTCCGCGGCTTCTATGACTGATGTGTCATCACCTGGTGTGACTTGTTGACCATCGATATTTCCGTCACCGATATTATTCTGATCTTCGTCAACCTTCTCAGTTCTTCCATGTCAGGAGAGTCATCCGGCTCGCCCTCGATTGGATCGTCCACGGATAGCGTATCGTCGTCCGACTGCTTGCCGTCCTCCGACTGCTTCTCATCCCCGATTCGTCTGCAGTTGACTGTTCTTCATCTACTGATTCGTCCCCAAACCCTGACCTGCCTCCGTGCCCTAAAGATTCCTCCGTGTCTGGAGATTCCTTCATTTTCCCTTTGTTTGCTCGGACGGACCTCATTCCTCCGAAGAATTTCGGGGTTTTTTTTCCCGAAGCTGTGTAGCTATTTTATGTTTTGTTTTCTTGTTTTTAGGAGCCCTCTAACCCTGCCCCCCGCCAAATTGCCATTTTTTAGTGGCACTTTAAAATTTTTCCGAGGCACCACTGGTCTTTTTAACTTTTTATCAGTTCATCGGTGTATTTGGCTGTTTTCCCGGGCGGGCCCCACCTCTGGTGCGTGGCCAATCTTTAAAATTTACTTTACCTTGCTGCTTCTTTCCAGGTCTCCTCCTTCGGTTCGTTTAATTCTTCCTTATTTTCAGTACCTCATCGGCAAAATTGCCTTTTGGTTTTACACCCTGCTTCGTGCAGAATTTCTTTCGACTACCCCCCTTTATCCGGTTTTTTTTTGGTCCAGTCCTTTGAACTCCAGCTTTTAATTCTCTCGCTACCCTTTCAATACCTCATGGCCCGTAATTTAAAAAGTTCTGTTTACAACCCTCTTCGTTAAAATTTTTCGTAAATATATTTACTCCCCCTTTTAAAATAATGGGTTTTTGCTTTTTGGTGTGTACTTCTTTTGAAAACCTACCAAGCTTTTTTTTAAAACCCTTTCTCCACTTTGGGCCCGATCATGTTCTGTTGGTTTGTAGCCCTCAACTTTCGGCCACATTATCCGTGGGTTTTATTTCACCCCTAAAAAGAAAGGTGGTGAAAATTTTGTTACAATCGTTCCGGGGTTTAGACTCGGACACCATGCGGAATATTTCTCCTAATCCCCAATTCTTTTGGGTTCTTTTCCACATACTGCGGCAAAAAATCATGTCCTGTTTTTATGGTCTGTGAAGGACCAAGCGTTCCACCCCTGTGGTTTAGGTCTTTGTGGTTTCCCAAAGGAAGGCTTTTGCATGAGAAGATCAACTCCGTCAGGGTACTTAGACCTTTGTTTTGGAAAAGCTTTTTATAAAAATGTCCTTTCGCCCCGCTATTAGTTTCTCTTGGTTCTTATGTCGCGAACTTAACCCAGTAGGGGGAGAAATGGTAATACCCCTTTAGATAGTCTTTCCCTGTTTCCCGGGTAACTGCCCTAAAACCCGGGTTTTAGCAGACTTAAAAAAATGTAGTTTGTTGTTTTTAAAGTTGGTTCCCAAAGGTTTTTTGCTTTTCGTTTTACGTGACACACGATTTTCAAACTCCAGGTATACTTTCCATTTTCTAACCTTCAGAAAGCCTTTGATAATGTCCGGGGGTTGGGAATACCTTGATTCCATACTTAAAACTGTTGTGGTGAGGGTTAATTGGTAACCAAAAAATGCCCAAATGCAAATTTTTTATTTTCTTTACATGTAAATGGCCTTTGTGATTCCAAGCTTACGCTCTCCTTTCTCCCTTTTTAAGTTTTTTGTGAAAGAACCCCCAAAACTCGCATTCGTGTTTATTAAGTTGGTTTTCCTCCAACTTATAATTTTAGATTATCCTATTTCGTTTAGCTTCACATTTACATTTTTGATAAGCATTCATTGGGTTTTACTTTTTCCGGGTTTTTAATTTCCCAAAGGAAACCGAAACGTAAACCCCCTTTAACCGAAACATTTAGCTCTTTAGTTCAACCATTTCCAACTAAAAAGGAATGGTCTTGGGGTAGTTTTGGAAAATTTGACAGCTAAAAATTTAAAGAACAAATAGCGGCATTTCTCGCTTGTACATGTTACAAAAAATCGGTTTGTAGTTGCCGGACGGCACGCCACGTCTTTCATCCCCTTAAGTTCTGTGAAATACGCGTTCCAATTGTAACCCCCACCGTTTTAAAATAGTTAAGTATAACCGGGGTGTCCTTGACACAAACAGATATAAATTTTATAAAAATGAATAATACTTCAAATTATTTTAACTTTATAATCACAAATACCTATACTTTAGGGCCACAATTATTAGGATTTTTCCAAAAGGCCACAAGAATCTTTTGGGGAAAACGCCCCTTTCTTAAAACATTTATCACTTAACATAGACAACCCTTGACTGCTGGGGTTTGCAGTTCATACCATGGTAAACTTAGGAATAAAGGCGTGGCCTGTGAATATGGGTACGCCTACTCAGACCTAGTTCCTACATTATCTGGATACATTACAACTCCCCTAGGCTTAATTTCAAAGCAGGGAAACAACAGAAAAACAATAAACATAATGAATACCAGCATGATACAGAAATTTTACAAGAATGGTTCTTACAACTAAGGGTTTCTCCTACTGGCTACTCGGTAGGCACCAAATGATAACATAACGAAACATAATGAATATTATTATAATACAGAATTTTACAAAAATAGTTCTTACATACTCTTGTTACACATCAAACCGTATTTTGGGTTTTCTTAATCTTACAGGGTATCGTTTCTAAAACCCCTAGCCCAGAAGGCATCTCCAAGGCCGGAGTAGTGGTGGCTGGAGGTGACGTAATTATAGGTTTACCCTTATCTGAAACCAACTCAACCACTGTATCCTGACTTGGAGAAGTGTTCTGTTTCACCTTCCGGGCATTTGCACTAACTCATCACACTTTGTACATTTTCAATATTACTTTGTACCTCAATCTCCCTCTCCGCATTATACGGCGGTCTCTTACAACATTACTCCGATCAGCTAATAACTGATTTACATGTCTTTTCCACACTATGTCCTCTCCCTGGACATAACTTTTACGTGACGGGACCTAACTGTGGAGTATTTTTGCCTTGAATCCATTTCTGTTTCTGATTACCTCTATAATCCCTTATCAGCACTCTGTCATCAACTGCAAAGGACATTACTCTAGACCATGTGCATTCTGTATTTGCTTAGACTGTTGCTGTTCACAAAAAGAGGATGTGCTTGGGAAGATTGCATCTAACCTATTTTCTGCATACTCTATTGAGAAATAGCTTAGCCGGGGTTTCCCCTGTTGTACAAAGAACCGTATTTCTATACAACAAAAGGAACTTAGAAATAGCTTGATTCCAATCGGATCCGACCCCTAGTATGGACGTTATTTTGGATTTGAAAGTTCGAACCATGTTTTCGGCTAATCCATTGGTAGCGGGATGATATGGAGCAAAAAAACTTTGTCGAATACCATTGGACTGCAAAAACTGTTTGAACTCTGCTGACTGGAATGGAGGACCATTGTCTGATACTATAATTTGGGTACACCAAATTGCGCAAAGAGGGAACGAAGTCTTCGAATAGTATGGACCGCCGCGGTAGATGGAAAATTCAAAAATTTCCACCCATTTGGAATATGCGTCCACTAACACCAGAAACATTTTTGAATGAAGAGGACCCAGAAAATCAAGATTTCACACGTTCGAAGGTTTTGTTACATTCTCCCAAACATGCAACTGTGCCTTTTCCGGTGACGGCCTGTGACTAAACAACTTATTTCAAGAAGCAGCTAACTCTTCGATTTGTTTATCTATGTTAGGCACCAAAAGTACGTACGTGCAAGTCCCTTCATTTCCACTACTCCTAAATGGCTTTTCATGTAGTTTTGGCTAAAAAATGAGCTTGAAATTTGGATGGTATAATCACTCGATAGCCCCACATGAGAACTCCATGCTCAAATGAAAGTTCTAAACGTTTTTAGTAATAGGGCATTAGCTCCGGTGCTAAACCTGTAATTGATTCTGGCCAACCCCTTACTACAAAATTGTACACTTCGATAAAATACTGTTACTTCGCGTTTCCTTTGCTATGTCTTTGCAAGACACTGGTTTAAATTACTAGAAGTTACAAATTAAAGTAGGAAGTATCTGCAACGGCAGATTCTGTACATTTGAGAGGGAAATCGCGAAAATGCATCCGCTACATTATCGCGAGACTTAACATACGAATGTCAAATGAAAACCAGAAAGAAAGAATGCATACCTCTGCAATCGACTGGCTGCCATCACTGGAATACCCCGTTTAGGGCCGAAATAATCGTCAAGGCTTTGGTGATCAGTTTCCAGTAGAAAATGTCTGCCATACAGTATTGAAAAAATTTTTGTACACCCAATAGATTGCTTAGGGCTTTCTCTATCAATCTGCGAATAATGTACTTCATGTTTGGTCAAGGTGCGGGAACAATAGGGAATCGGCTGCTCCGAATTGTCTGGCATAACATGCACATAACACAAGACTGCGCCCAACCCATACGCACTAGCATCGCATACAAATTTTTAAAGGGGTTTTTCAGGGGCGTAGTGTGTTAAGAGAGGATTAGATGACAAGATTTTCTTGACTTTTTTCAAAAACCACCCCACAGTTATGATCAAATTTGATTCCGCATCCTTTTCCAGTAAATGGTACCATGGTTTCAACAAAGAAGCCATGTTCGGATGAACTTGCTGTAGAATGTCACAAGACCTATTAAGGCTCGTAGCTGTGAAATATCCTGAGGACATGGTGCATTAATAACTGCATCTACTTTCGGAGAGGGACGCAACCTTCCCGATCAATGGTATGTTTCCCACATATGACACAGAATCTTGGAAGAATTGACATTTACTTCGCTGTACTGTGAAACCCTTTCCTCTAATCGGCCTAGAACTCGTTCCAATCGTTCGGAATGTTCTTGTCGTGTTCTACCTGTAACTAGGAGATCATTTCCCGAAATACTCTAACTCCTGGGAAAATCGGCTAACAATTGTTCCATAATTCTTTGAAAAATACCAGTGCGGACCCATACTCCTACGGAATCCTATGGTACCTAAACAGACCTTTATGAGTTGTAATAACTACATACTTTTTAGAATCTTCCTTAATTTAATTTGTTGGTAGGCCATAGTCCAAGTCTAATTTAGTAAACTGCTGACCGCCCTTGTAGCGTTGCAAACAAGTCATCGATCCTTGGAACAGGATATCTATCAGTCTCTAACACGGGATTGAGTGTTGTTTTTAAAATCGCCACATATGCGAACACTGCCATCTTCTTTTGGTACTGGAACTATAGGAGTACCCCACTCCCTATAATCCACTGGCGTAATAATACCTAGATTAGTTTAATCTCTCTAACTCTGCTTCTAAACCCTTGGTCGTAATGAATACGGTAATGCCTAGCTTTATAATTTGGGTATAGCATTTTCTTTAACATGTAAGCTACCTTTAGCTTTAGTAAAAGTTCCTAACCCTTCCTGAAATACTTTAGGGAAATTTTTCAATTAATGCTTCCACTGCTGCATTATGCTCTACTTCACTGAAATGTACTGTACCACCTGTGGAGGCTCGCCTTCATGTTGTTGCACATTCAACAATCCGGTAATCCCAAATTTTCCCCAAAAAAGGTTAGTAACCAATCTCTGCCTAGAATAGGAGGACCACCATTTGCAATGACCTGTAATGGTAAAGAAAAGAACCTGTCCACCTTTAACCTTACATTTTACCATTACCACTCCTTTAGGTGTGATGCTATGCTTGGCATACGTTTGTAAAGTTAAAAATTCGATGGTTGGATACAAGGTGCTTGAGATATTGTTCAAAGAATTTGAAAGAGACTGCGGTTACTGGGAGAACCGTGTCTAAATGCATGCTTACTAAACTATCCTCCAGAATTACTGGCCAAATTATTGGAGGCATACAATCTGTCCCTTTTAGTTCAATGGAACAATACACTAGAATCATCCAGGGTTTATCCACTGGTGTATCTGCCATAGATAAGAACTGCGTTGGCTTAGTTCCTCTATTATTAGCTTGGCTACGACAGGCCTTGGCAAAATGCCCTGTCCTTTTGCATAAATTTTCAAACATAACTTTTGATTTACAGTTATCTCTAGTAAAGGTTTTCTCCATTGCATGAAAAACATCGATATTTGCTTTTTGAAATACCTCCCGACTGTTGTGAAGAAACCCGGGAAATGGGTACCACTGCGGGTGCTGCTGTCGATCGGGCTGTAGGTTTGGCTTGCTCATGAACTTCCCTCGGGTTGTAGGCCTTAGATGATGTAGACCGGCTGGACGCTCCCTCCCCATGGCTGTTGCATCTTCTGCGCGGCTTCTAACGTGGCTGCTAGGGCTACTGCGTCTTTTGAATGTGGGGTCACCCTTCTCTAAAGACGAACTCGAATCCTATCGGAACGTTAGACCACACACGAAACGGTCTCGAAGAGCTTCCTTTATCCTTGGTCCAAAAACCACAGTATGTAGTGAGACTTTTTGATTCTAGCTACGAAATCTTGGATCGACTCGTTATCCTGTTGGACACTTGGTAGAATTTGTATCTTTCCGCTATTTTCCCTGGAGCCGGACTTATGTGCTTGGGCAGTACTTCCACTAGCTCATTGTATGCTAGATCTCTGGGTTTGTCGGGGGGCACACAACCCAAGAAGCAATGTGTATGTTCTTGCTCCACTACTGTTAGAAAAGTGCTCTTTTTCAAATTGTCTTCAATTTTTTTTGCAAGTTACGAAATTTTCAAACCTGTCAATGTATGCAGTCCAGGTTTCCTCTGCTGCATCATAAGGCCCCAAAGACCCAATTTTGGACATTGTGAAAATCACGAAAACACCTTGTCAAATGGCGTCGTATCTCGCCTAGCCCCAGAGCACGGCCTAGGGCCTCGAAATTATGTTTTGAATATTCACAGTACCTTCCATTTACCTTTGTCGCCAACTGTGGTGTCCTTGCACACCACTAGTAGTAGTAGTAGGATTTAGTACCTAATGGTAGTAATTATGCTTCAATTCATATTAACTATTTATTAGATACACATAATACACTTGATACATGGTTATGCACAGTTATGTAGATGTTTCCCCAGTAAGGAACCACAGAGGAATGGCGTCGGGAAAACGCCCCTTCTTTACCAAAACTATTTAGTACACATACAGTTAGTACAACCCTTGAACTGCTGTGGTGCAGTTCATACCACTGGTAAACTTAGGAAGTAAAGGCGTGGCCTGTGAATATAGGTACCGCCTACTCAGACCTAGTTCCTACATTATCTGGATACATTACAGAACGGTTCTGTAAAAACCGGGTACCTCAAAATGTTTTCCCCACACAGTTCTCGTTTTAAGGTGTCAAAAGCTTTTTGTTGTTTGTCAGTCCAAACAAATGGAACATCCTGCTTTGTTAAAACAGTTAAGGGATGGCATATAAGGGCAAAATTTGGTAAATACCTTCTGTAGTACGAAGCTAGGCCTATGAACGACCGTACCTCCTTGACATTCGCTGGTTTCCTGTATTCCTTAATAGCTTTAGTCAGCCTCGGATCAGTCTGGACTCCTTCGCTCGTCACAATGTGACCCAAGAAATTTACTTCTGATTTAGCGAATTCACATTTTCTATCTGTATATGCAAGTTAGCTTCTTTGAGCCTTTGTTAATACCCTTGCTAAAGATTTAACGTGTTCATCCAGAGAGACACTGAACAGAATAATGTCATCCAGGTATACCGTACATTCAATACCCTTAAGTCCTGCCAACACACAGTCCATTAGCCTTTGGAATGTGCTGGACCTCCACTTACGCCCATCGGCAACCTCTTGTAGTGCCAATGACCCATGGAAGGTAAAGAGAAAGCAGTTTTTTCTTTGTCCCTGTCATCAATCTTACACTGAAAATATCCTGAGCGTAAATCGAGACAGGTGTACCACTTACAATTACCCAGACTATCCAGAGTATCTGTAATATTTGGAAGAGGATATGCGTCACCCTTAGTTACTTGGTTCAATGCCCTGAAGTCCGTAACTAATCTGTACTTAACTGCACCATCTTTTCCGGGCAGTTTCTTAGGCACCATTAATATTGGAGCGTTCCATGGTGAACTAGAAGGTTCAATGATTCCCTTCCGGAGCATATCACTCACATGTTCTTCTGCCACTTGTTTAAACGCATGTGGCATCCGATAGGGAGGTTTATTTATAGGTTTAGCACTCCCCGTATCAATCCTGTGTTCAACCATGCTTGTGCACCCTAATGTATCCTCTGAGTCCAGGAAAAGTTCCTTGTACTTATCTAGTACAGTTCCCATCTTAACCCTATCGTCCGGTTCCAAGTGGGATAATTTTTCCTTGAGAAGCGCGTTAACTTTCTCTATTTCGTGCATTTTATCTTGTGACGTCACTTTTTTCCCCTTACTACCGGGGCGCACGACGCGTACTTCTTTTCGGGTGTCTAACTTGTGCGGTTCCATGACCTCCGCTTCTCCTAACAACGTATTCCTCTGTAGCTGAATTACGTCAGAGCCAACGTTCATCACTTTCAGTGGTATTAAATTGCCCTTTGTGCTAGCCGCTACGCGCGCCACTAACACACCATGCATTTGCACTTCACAGGGTTCAACAACCACTTGTTTAGGTAGTTCCATACCTCCTTGATCCAACCTACCGTAGATAACTACTTCGCTCCGGCCGGGTAACCAAGTAGCTTCTTGCGCGTAAACTTTCCAACTGGTAGTCATAGCTTTTTCAGACCTAACAGTACTTTCGCGGCTGCTTGCCTGTCCTTTGAGTTCCTTGAGCGTCGTCACGCTCGTGTGGGCTCCAGACTGGCTGTGATGGAAAGGGTTTATAACTCCCTGACTACCACTTGTCGACTCCTGAACGGACTGGTTTATAACTCCCTTCCTATCAGTTATGAGTCTAGCAGAACACGCGGTGCAGACATGCTCTTGCGAACTACCTGCAGCACTTGCTGACGTCCAATTAAATGGTAACTTGCTACTACCAATTTTCAATTCACGCTTCTCGAAATCAAGCGTCATCTTTTCTCGTACGAGAAAATCTACGCCCAGTATTCCGTCGTGTGGAAGATTGAGATCGGCTACGTGAAAATGATGTTCATATTGCTCATTTAGTAGTCCAAACGTAACAGATTGTAGCCCTAAAAGATTTAAATCATCTCCTGTTACGCCCCTAGCTTTTGTCCGATTAGTCCTAAGTGCAGTCTTACTAACTCCGGGTTGTAGCATAGAAATCGTAGCGCCTGTGTCTACTAGTAGTTTCCTAACTTTTCCATCTATGCTCACTTCCAGTAAAATTTCTTCACTATTCTCATCATCCGGAGTCGCTACACTAGGTATAACTATCGCATTAGCTAGTTTTCGCTCGACGCCGGGGCTCGCGACGAACTTTGCCCGTTTGGGGTCCTCTTATCTTTCTCCGCCCGTTTCCTAGCAAAACACCAATTCGCTAGATGCCCCTTCTTTTTACAGTACGAGCAAATGGGGATGTCCGAGTCCTTTCCGCTAGGCTTATCGCCACCCTCGGCCTTAACAAACGTTTTCTTCTTCTTACGACAATTGCGTTGTAGATGGCCCTTTTTACCACAGCCATAACATTTCCGATCGCTTGTCGTATTAACCGCGAAAACTGTCCCCCCTGGCTTGCTCTCTCGGTCGACGGTACTGACCGTTACAGCATGGTTCAGTGCCTCGGCGAATGTAGTAGGCATTTTATACCGTACTTGGACTCCCACGTTACCATGGAGCCCCCCAGTGAACGCCGCGACAAGTCTGCGCTCCGCCTCCTCATTGATTACGGTCTGAACGAATGGATCCGCCACTTTCCGGATCGTCTTCTGATTCAATTTTTTACAACGGTCGGCAAAAGCTTCCACCGTCTCGCCTCTTGCCTGACTGGCGGTTTGCAACTGTGCATAATAAAATTGGTCTGGTTGACGCGACCTGAACCTATCAATCAGTCCTTGCCGAAAGTCCGCGTACGAAATTGTTGGTTCCTGAAGGGATTGATTACTGCTTAAAAATGCTGCAGCCGCACCCTCTAGCTTAAGGCTTATAATTTTGACTTTATCAGCCTCTGTCCAACAACCCAAATCCGCGGCCCTATCAACTTGGTTCAGAAAGTCCTCGACTGCCACATCCGAGGCCTCTCCTCTCCAGGGCTTGATTAGGTTCCCTACAGTGAGGTCCTTCAATACATGAACTTCACTACGGTTTCCACCTGTTGATGTTGATTGTTGAGTAGGTTCCTTTTTCACATCCTTTTTCAACCTAGCTACCTCAGCTCTGAGAGCATTCATCTCTGCCATGAGGTCATTCAACATCTCCTCTGTGATAGGCATCTGGGTAGATTTCGGTTACAATTAAATTAAAAATTACTAACACAATCAACAGGTTGGATACCAAGTTAAATCAGTAGACTCTCTACTGTGTAACTAGCACACCACATGCAAGATAATATGTGCAGACTCACCTATGTTCTTCTTTCTAGGCACTGTTACCACGTGTCTCCCAATACACTGTCTCTCAAGAAAAATAGTCTCTGCGGGTTCTTTTATTTTTGCAAACAAAAATTCCGGTATGCGCTGCCACCAAATGTAGTGCCCGCAATATTTATCAATCAATAATCAATATGTTAATTGGTTGCTGATCAATAAGTATTGGTACACTTTCAGACTACTTAACTTGAAGGATCAGTGATTTGGGAGAGTATGGGTGTTCTTACCATAAAATCAATGTAAACTGTGTAAATAGAACTACATTTAATAAAGCCAGACTTTTTCACTTTCACAAGGTTATGGTTTTAACTATGAAATTCATTCTCTATCCTGGAAACACTTCCTACTTCAAAGATGGCTGAGATAAGAGAGAGCCAACCTGGCCACTTCATGTAGTGACTGGTAACACATTCCTTAATTGTCACTACATGGACCTGTGGCTACATGTCATTGGCTAGTTTGAATTAGGCTGCATTCACCTGGCCCAATAAGAGAGTCAGCTGTTTCCAGAACTGTGCCGATGGTGATTTGTACATTGCTACGTGCCTGGTAAGAATGCCAAAGTCATAAAAAAGTGTTTTATTAACGTGCGTAGTGAATGATTGCACTTTGCCTCGTAGTTTTAGAGATGTAAGGGCTTTGAATTAACTTTCAGTTCATAACCCAGAACTAAAACCATAAAAATCAATAAATATTTTTTTGATATTGATTGATGGTTTGATGACTATGTGACTACCAATCTTTTGTACTAAATGTGATTGGTTTTCAATATTATATTATGTTGGATGATTACCAAATACCCATACGAGGAAATCGTACCCCAAAAAAAAAATGAAATAGAAACCCTGATTTCATACACTATTTGAAAAAAAAATTCAATTTTAGGTTAGAGCTAGAATTTATTCAAATTTTTAAAGGGGTGTTGGGGGTGGAATATCGCTTGCCTCTGGCGGATTTTTTTTATATTTTTTGTACCTCTGTCAAATTCACGATGTAATATTAGGTTGCCTTCATGGTGAATGCTAAAAATCAAAAGGGTTTAAAAAAATAAAACTATAAGGGATGGGGGTCGACAAAATGGGTTTATAATAGAATAGGCCGTTGGGTTAAAACACATTTGAACATAATTTTAGAATAAATTTTAATAAAAAAATTCCATTTTGGGTTAGAGCCATGAATTATTCCAATTTTAGGGGGTTTTATTTAGGGGGGGTTTTGGGGGGGAATATTTCGGGGCCTCCGGGGGGAAGTATGTGGGCGAGGACACTAAGTGTGCTCCAAGTTTCATAGTTTAAGTGTACCGTTTTTTTCGTAGGCTCTTTTCCTCTGTCAAATCCCCTTACCTTACCCTTCTTTGGGGGGTGTGCATGCGTGGTTTAAAAAAGCGCATCCCCTTTTTATTTCTACACCTAGTGAGAGCAAACAATTCAGTAAATAGATTTTAATTTTACTGTTTTATTTTTTTTAGTTTTGCAAAAACGTGTCGTTGCCCTATTATATTTTGGGGTGGTTCTCTAAATAAGAAAAATTTGACGTCTTGGCTGTTTTTTTTTTTTTTTATAATAATTAATTGTAGAAATAATAGCGATTTGATTTTTTTCGGGTTAACAATAAAAAGAAAAAAATAACAGGCTAGGGAAATATTCCCCAGAGTTTGTTTTAAGATCCTAAAGGGAGGAGGTTTTTAGGGGCCCGCTTGCCCCCGTGATTCTTACCCGGGGGTTTGGGGGGTGAAGTGAGGTTTTTTGCGGATTTTCTTTCAACAGAATTTTGGGGATGTTTCGAATGAGAGGGTTTGGGAGTCTTTTAACCGCAAAAATGGAACAAAAGTCCCTCTAGGTGGGCCTGACATTTTTTACCCCCATCTGCATGAACCCCTAGCTAGCCACCCACCCCGCCAGCCGGAAGGGGTTTGTCGATTTTTCCCCCCTTTTATAACACAGACCCGGGTTATAGAGAGGCTATTTTTTTTTTTAGTGATGGAACACATATCGGTATATACCCAGTTTCAAGATGAAATCTTTCGGGACGGCGGTGCAGATAGCTGAAAAAACCCCCAACTGGGTAGGGGTAAACGGGTCGAGTTTTCATGCCTATAGCAGGGGGGGTAGGGAAAGAGGGGGGGGGAGGGAAAAATTCCCCCCAACTTTCTGGTTGACCCCCCCCCGTGGGGGGGGGGGGGGGGGTCAAGCCAGGTATGGGTCTTTTTTGCTAACTTTTTAAACTTGTTTTTGGGGATTTTTAGGGTTTTTTTTAAAAGTCGGACTTTCAAAAAAAAAAGGAAGGTTTTTTTAAATTTTTTTGAAAGATTAGAGATGTGATATGCGAGAAATAGACTAGCCCTTGTTTTAGACCAATTTTAATATTTTGTGTGCAGCGCAGTGTTTTTATCCCAAGCGACTGTCGACCGATTTTAGTAGGTAATAATTTCCAAAGCAATTTAGATCAAAATGTAACCCCCATTGAAATTAAAATTGCTGAAAAAAAGGTTTTAGGCCACCCCATCAAAGGGCACCTTTTTAAAAAAAAAACGCGCCTACGGCGAAAAACCCCCCGGCGGCGGGGCTTCGCCCCAGACCTCTTTTTTTCCCTCAGCCCGTAGTAATTTAGTATGACCCCCCCCCCCTAAAAAAATAGTTCCTACGCACTGCCTACTAGCAGCGTGTGCGCTTGCTGCGGGCGAACGACCGTCGCCTTTGATTTGGATGCATGCACAACACAACATGAGTAAAGATTTTTACAC
>JAMZAV010014569.1:0-10182 GCA_024449915.1 Sweltsa coloradensis
AAAATTATTCTCATGAAATCGAAATTTTATCGTTTTTTCTTTTTAAAACAATTCTTTGACTTAGAAAACTTACATGCTTTAACCGATTGTATTAATTTTTTCACAGAACCTTAATTTTATGAATTAACATATTCGTGTGAAATTTAAACGCAATCAAATAATTATTTCTTATGAAAATAGCAATTTTACGATTTTTTTCTTTTTTAAAATTACTATTAACTAAAAAAATTAAAAATTGAAGTTTATTTTTTATTTAATTTAAATTAATTTTAAAAAAATCTTCAACTTAGTAATGATTTTTTCACAGAACAGAAAATCCGCATAACACATGACAGCTCAATGCACCAATTACGCTCATCCAACAACGCGGCGGGACTTAAAGGTTCTCCTAGTGTATTCATACGACGGAAACGTGAAATTGTTCCCTTTTCTTCGACCAGTGCGTCTTGACACATGGTGGCAAAAGGGCGAAAGTGACAAAGGTATATTATTTTCAGTCTTAACAACTTATTGACATTCATATAATATATGCAAATTATTAAGTATTCGTACGAGTCAAATGTAACCATCTTTCACGAGCTTCGTTACTTCGTTCATCTTGATAAATGGTGGCATAAGGGCGTAACTGACATCATAATTCTATATTTAATATCAAAAGGGCTTTTGACATTCAACTACGTTTATTGTAACATATTAATACCAAACAATGGACACTCAATTGAAAATCCATGCATGCTGACTGACTTGCTATTGCCAGCTTGTATGTAAATAACCATTATAAAATCGTTTTAAGTAGCAGATTAACTAAATCGAGGAAGCAGACTGGACATTACCAAACCTATTAAATATTTGACCCCGCATTTTCAAGCGGATTGCATAGACATAGTTAGGCAAAGATCTGGTGTGTTTAGAGCTGGAAAGTTTTTACTTTTCCCAAGCGAAAAACTCAACTCAGTTAAAATTAATAAAACGGATTTTGAAAGAGATTCAAGCAAGAGCTGTGGACAACCTATTTTGGGCTTTACTTTAGTATCACATCACGATAGAGCATGAGAAAAGAATAAAAAATATTTCAATACTGATTTCATGTTTTAAATGTCCGAGTGGGAATCGAACGCTTCCATAGTGGACTGAATTACATGTGTGGTAATGTTCACAGTTCCCGGCTGGCTTTGAACGCTACAATCTATGATACATCCCCATGTTCGCAGTTGCAAATGAAGCGCTACTGCTTAATGAAGTAAGCGGAATGTGCCACAGCAAAATTTATTATGATAAAACGGTATAAAAACATAAGAAGCAACTTATATCTTAAAAACTTCTGCATCCATTCTTTTACTAATCTACTTTTGGTAACTGCAGCTTAGTAATTCCTACCAGCTTGGTAAGAGACGGTTTCATGTCTCCGTCAAACACAACTGAACACACTGAGCCGCAGTTATTCATAATCACAACATGAAACATGTATTTAGTATACAATTCGTAGTATGTAGGCCTATACAGGACGAGGTGGCCGCATCACTATACTACATGCAAAGTTTGACCACTATATACAGGACAATATAATGTGTCGGCACGTGTCACTGTCGGTTTCATAGTATTACTTGTGCTTGTGTACGATGTTAGTTACGCCCAGTGGTGTAGCCAGGGGGGTGGCCCGGGGGGCCATGCCCCCCCCCCCCGAAATCCCAGCTTTCATTATATTCTGCAAAACATCTAGCTAGGTCTACGTAACCAATTTGTCAACACTTTTTTATTTCTCTATGTGTCTAATCAGAAAACTATCCCGTAGGTAGAATTGTATTTATTGTACGTTAGTAGTTTACTTCCCTGCCACACAGTTCAAAGGAAATATGAAGATTTGATTCCAGCAGTAAACCTTTATTCTGACGATCTCCCGAACAATAATCGGTCAATTCATGGTAAATGGGACGTCTGGTTTTTCAAGTGGTCCAGATATGGTGGTGAATTGCCCAAATGTGCGATGGAAGCTCTAGAACATTGCAACGGACCCTTTTCCCCCAACATTCGACAGCTTTTGATTATGTTGGGAACACTGCCAGTTACAACAGCATCAGTTGAAAGGACGTTTTCTACTTTACGACGTCTCAAGACCTACTTGAGAAACACCACGGCAGAATCCCGACTTACTGGGATTAAGATGGCTCTGATGACCATTAACAGAGATTAATCTATTTCAAATGAAACCGTCATTGATGCGTTTGCTAAGAAACCAAGAAGAATAAACTTCAGATTGGAACATTGAATCATTGCAATGATTAAAATTGAGCTACAAACAATAAGCATATATCACCCCTGAATCGATATTCAAAATATTTTGCTGACAATTCACGGTGCAGTTTAAAGGAAATAATTATTTAAATATAACATGATTTTTTTTTTTTTTTTAAACAACGCTTAGGGTTAAATGTACTAAAAGGAAAAAATAAATTTTCGCCCAACAAATTTCTGCCTTACTCGGAAATTATTATTATTATAGATTCTTTATTGACAACAGGCGAAGCCCCACAAGTGCGTTGGGCGCTTTCCTTCCATGAACAACAAAATTATGTAATCTATGTTAATACCGTAAGCGCCCAACGCTTTTAATTTCCGAGTAAGGCAGAAATTTGTTGGGCGAATTTTTTTTTTACTTTTTAGTACATTTTAACCCTAAGCGTTGTTTTCAAAAAAATATTTTTTTCATGTAATAATATTTTATACTTTTAAGTCTTAACGATTGTGTAATCGAATATGTGCTCACTGGACGTGTCCGAATTTCTGCATCTGGTTGGCCATCCTTACTAGCTGTGACTAATTTCCCATATGAACTTTGTTTGGTTAATTAATTACGATGAATGAATTGATTAATTAGTAAATCTGTTAATCGATTCATCTTTTTCATCAAGAATACGTATGTGTGAAAAATTTCAGCTCGATCGGACATTAGAAAGTGGGTGAAACATCGATTCCCATATAAAACTTTAATCATTAATTACGATGAATGAATGAATTAAATAGTGAATCTGTTAATTGATTCATCTATTGCCGTCAAGAATACGTATGTGTGGAAAATTTTCAGCTCGATCGGACAATGGGAAGTGGGTGAAATATCGATTATAAGATTCCGTCTAGACAGACAGACAGACAAACACATGAAGCTAATAAAAGCGTTGTAATAAAATGCCATGCAAATTATATTATCTTAAAGTAAAATTTATGCCATAAGTGCAATAAATTCAATTATTTTATAGAAAACTGTTAAAATATATCCCATCCAGCAATATCTTTTCTTCTAAAACTCTTAAAACCACGTCAAAAATACGTATTTTTTAAAAAATCGCCTGCGGCGCTGTTGTGGGGGCACCTCCCCCCCCCCATTGTAGCGGCGCCGTGGAGAGGACGTGGGTTTGGGTGGCCCCCCCGAAATATATTCATGGCTACGCCACTGACTACAGTCTTTTCTATTGAGCCGTCTTGGATGGTTTTACTCCCGTAAGTATGCCCGTGTACACATCAGTATTTGAAATTGAACTATGAACCTCTTCAGGTGACTTTAACCAGGAAAACGCCAAAGTCGACTAACAGCTAAAATGAGCGAAACAACCAAGTTTTGTTTGTTCGTATCACATATCACCACGAATGGAGTTGTAGTGTCTCACACACACATATGTTTCTAAACAAGGTAACGTATAGGGTATTATTAATACTGTGGATGCTTTAGAATATACAACTTCACGAGACAAACAATTGTACACGGCAGAACAACATACAACAAACAGAACTGCTTTTATATTTCAACGCGACTGGAGCAACCTCTTCTTGTTCCCGTTGCGTCGACTTTATGCGAAACCATGGCCGTAGCGAAGATTCCATTTCACTACACCGGAGAAAAAAATCCGGAATGTTTTTTTGTTTTTTGTTTTCTCTCTTTTTGTATTTTTTTCTGTCTGTTCACGATTCCGGCTAAACCGATACTCCGATTGCGATGAAATTTTATGGAGGCCTTCAAAATCTCTGAACTTAGAACTGCCACGTTTTTGAGCGCAATCTGAAAATTAATTCTCACGAAAATCGCAATTTTACGATTTTTTTCGATTTTTAAAAAAATTCTTCGACTTATAACACTAACATGCTTTGGCCGATTGTAATGATTTGTTCACAGAACCTTAATTTTATGCATTGAAATATTCGTGTGAAATTTGAGCGTAATCAAAAAATTACTTCTAAAAAAATCGCATTTTACTTTTTTTTTCGATTTTAAAAATTTCTTTGACTTTATACACCTACATGCTTTATCTGATTGTAATGATTTTTTTACAGAACCTTAGTTCCATGAATTTATATATTCGTGCGAAATTTGAGCGCAATCGAAAAATTATTTCTCGTGATAATCGCAATACTACGATTTGTTTTGATTTTTTAAATTTCTTCGACTTATAACACCTACATGCTTTATCCGATTGTAATGGTTTTTGCACAGAACCTTAATTTTATGAATTAATATATTCGTGTGAAATTTGAGCGTAATCGAAATATTATTTGAAAATGAAAATGTCTATTTTACGCTTTTTTCCTTTTTTAAAAAATTACGCTCATCCAACAACGCGCCTGAAAAAGCGTTTGCGAAGCTTCCTAGTAACATACATCAGTTATAATAATATCCGTGTCATGTTTTCAACAGATCGTTGTACATCATATTTGAGTGTTTACGAGCGTGCAGTCACACAGGTAAGGTGACATTGGAGTCGAGCTGTCCTAGCAACGAGGCAGTGGGCATATAATAAATTCTAAAGTTATTCCGAATTAGCATTGTTGATTCCGGTCATGTCCGCGGGAGGAATCGTGTCCAGCTCGATTGATCGGTATTTCATACTTAAATATGCCAGTCTCTAGTTGGTCTTTGTTTACTCGTCGATTTTGTCGGCGCCGACAGGGTTGGCTTTCTCAGGTTTAAATTTAATATCCTCCGCTGAAAATGTACGTGACTGGAGCATGTATCGTAATGTAGTATTACTTTGAGAGATGGATGAGGAGTTGCTCAGTCATCACTCGGCTACGCACAGCACGAGTTTGCGACACTCCGCACGGCACTTACAACACGTGAGATGAGGAGTTGCTCAGTCATCACTCGGCTACGCACAGCACGAGTTTGCGACACTCGCACGCACTACACACTGAGAGAGGAGTTGCTCAGCATCACTCGGCTACGCACAGCACGAGTTTGCGACACTCCGCACGGCACTTACAACACGTGAGATGAGGAGTTGCTCAGTCACCACCCGGCTACGCACAGCACGAGTTTGCGACACTCCGCACGGCACTTACAACACGTGAGTGCACGTGTGAAGTCACGGCGAGAATCTAGAGCAAGTCAAACCGAAAGTCTTAGTAACCTCAGCTCAGGGTCTGATGAGGCTCCTAACAGGAGGCGAGGACGATATGACAGGCAGGAAGCTGCGCCATAAGCGAGGTTTGTTGTTGCCATAAATAAAAACAACCTCTGTAGGTAGAGAAAGCTCTAGATAATGTACTAATCTTTTTGTGTGGTGCAGTAATAACTGTTTCCGCCCACTCTAGTAGTAGGGAGTGTTTAATTTAGATAACCATATATTGGCATGATTGGATTTTGATATTACTTTTGTTTTCAATTTTCTCTCTTTCCATTCCATTTAGAAGAGTGGAACTATTGGGCGTGCAATGCATACAATTAAAATAGTGAATTTGTTATGTTTTATATTATACCTTTATTAAACCTACTGGCTTTTTAATTTATTCTGAATTGAATAAGTTACTACTACACATCCTAAATAAATAAATACAAAAGGGGTGTGTGGTCGAGGCATGATTCACGCCGCATGCCATACGAGGGGTGTATGGTCGAGGCATGATTCACGCCGCATGCCTTACGAGGGGTGTATGGTCGACAACATGATTCACGCCGCATGCCATACGAGGGGTGTATGGTCGAGCCATGATTCACGCCGCATGCCATACGAGGGGTGTATGGTCGAGCCATGATTCACGCCGCATGCCATACGAGGGGTGTATGGTCGAGGCATGATTCACGCCGCATGCCATACGAGGGGTGAATGGTCGAGCCATGATTCACGCCGCATGCCATACGAGGAGTGAATGGTCGAGGCATGATTCACGCCGCATGCCATACGAGGGGTGTATGGTCGAGGCATGATTCACGCCGCATTGGACTTGATTAAGTTTACAATATATATATATATACACACACGATATTGAATTTCACATAACTCTCAGTTAAACATGATCTTGTATTTTATTCGTGAAACATACAATATACACTATGTTTTGAAATTCAATTCGTGTCGAAGTTTATAAGATGGATTAGTTTTCCGATTTGGTTAGTCGGGAAACACTCGCGTAGGTGTAATTGTTATTATTTACTACAATTCAGAAATTAAAAAAGTCCGCCCCAACCGGGAATCGAACCACGGACTTCCCACATTCCAGACAGGCGTCTTAACCACTAGACCATCAGGACGGGTACGTTTTAAGCTCTGAATAAAATGTACCCTGTACCCGTCCTGATGCCTATCTGGAATGTGGGAGGTCCGTGGTTCGATTCCCGGTTGGGGCGGACCTTTTTTTTAAAAAAAAATCTGATTAGTAGTAAATAGTAATAATTTTAAAATGGAGTATTGGAAGAGAGCAGCTGAGATGGTTTGGAGGGTTTGGTTTGGTGTGATATTGGACACATGGATTGTATGGGGATTGCGGAATAAGTGAAAATTAGGAACCAATGGATAGATGGATTTAGAGCCGGTTTCGCCAAATGAATATGATCTTACGGTTCCAGTTGTTTTTAATTGAACATTAAAACCAGAACTACTCTAAAGTTGGCGGAAGTCCTCTTCACAAATGGCAACGTGTCATTTGATAGAACAACACACACGTCCTTAACAAATTAAACAAAGTCTAGGCGAGGAGACGTGTTTTGGGACGAGTTTAAATTGTGAAGATCGATACCTGGTTATAAACAAGCATCAGAGTAAGGAAGAGGCAAAGCAGGTGAAGAAGCAGGTGAAGAATCATGGTAGCCCGAGTATTAAATCCTTATGCACCCGCTCGTGAGGGGACTTGATTGTTATTATAATGGTTATTATTGAAAACTAGATAAAGGACTAAATAAACACTCCCGCTGGCCGGACGCGGAATAGATTACTGGGAGTGGTGATTTACTGATTTAATAACTTAAGAATTTGATGTGCATAATAATATCAAAGTGCACCAATAATTCAGCAGCAATACACTATACCGTGGTCCTGGTGGTCGTTTGGGACTTGGAAGGAATAGTTCGATCCCCGGCCAAGGTTGGGTTTTGTAAATCTGGAATTAGCCCTTTTATTGTGATATAATTGGCCTACTGACTGTTTTAAAACCAAAATGATTTAGGCTTATTGGATGCGCGTAGCGAGCGAAGCGAGCGAAGCGAAGATTCCATTTCACTACACTGGAGAAAAAAATCCGGAATGTTTTTTTTTTCTTTCCTTCTTTCTTTTTTTTCTGTATTTTTGTGTGTTTGTCAGCACGATTCCGACTAAGCCGATACTCCGTTTGCGATGAAATTTTATGGAGGCCTTCGAAATCTCTGAACTTAGAACTGCCACGTTTTTGAGCGCAATCAAAAATTATTTCTCATGAAAATCGCAATTTTACGATTTTTTTTCGAATTTTTGAAAATTTATTTAACTTACAACACCGAGGCCTACATGCTTAATCAGATCTTCACAGATTATTTCACAGAACCTTAATTTAATAAATTAAGATATCCGAGTGAAATTTGAGCGCAATCGAAAAATTATTTTTCATGAAAATATAAATTTTGTGGTTTTTCTCTTTTTATACAATTTTTTTACTTATAACACCTACATGCTTTATTTTATTGTAATACTTTTTTCACAGAACCATAATTTCATGAATTTATATATTCGTGTGAAATTTGAGCGCAATCGAATAATTATTTCTTATAAAATCGCAATTTTTCGTTTTTTCAATTTTTTAAAATTCATACGATTAAAAAAAAAATTAAAAATTAAAGTTTATTTTTTATTAATTTAATTTAATTTAAAAAAAATCTTCAACTTAGTTCTAATTTTTTCATAGAACAACAGAAAATCCGCATAAACACATGGCAGCTCAATGCACCAATTACGCTCATCCAACAACGCGGCGGGACTTAAGCGTTTTCCTAGTTAACTAAGTATGAATTTGATATATTAATATGAAGCCTCCTTTTTATTGATATCTCACAGAATTACATAAGTGAAAGAGAATGTGTTTTGTTTACGAAATTTCTTGTGGATTCCTTACACGAAATAACGAAACAGAGCACGTGTTGAGACACTTATCTTCCAGCAAGTGGCATCTGCAAAGACACACTCTAATGGCAAGTGAGTAGGTGGATTGTGGACAGAGAATATTCAAGTCAACCCAGCCGGCGTTTGATTACGTTTTCAGTGCCTCCAATGCATTTGTTTCACGTATGTTTCTGTTAAATATGATATTGAAGACACTATTCCATTAAGGTGCTGCTTGTTGTGTCCACGATAGGACATCACAACACTGATCTCAATTAGTTAATTCCTTATGCGCGAGTATTACATTGTGTAGATGATAATAATATTCTCTTTACCGCTTTTCCAGCGTTCGCCGCATGAGAAGACGGAGCGTTTGTACAGAGCGATCAATCAAGCAAGACAGGATTCCACCAGCGAACAGAACCAGAATCAACACTTGAGGCTGATTCGGAAGTCGGAACAACCTTATAGAATTTATCTTGTGCATCGTTGCTAGGACGGCTCCAAAGTCACCGTTTACATATTATTCCTTAGCCAAGAACTGATGGACTTAAGTCCTCATCAGAAGTCACAAAACTTCTACGTAAAGCGGGAAACGAACCCTGGTCCTTCTGCAATGGAAGCAGAGACTCTACCACACGCCAGACCCTCGAACACAACAACAATATTGTTTAGAGCATCGTTGTTGATAAGAGCACAACGTTTTTTTTTAAATTTACATTTCGTCAACGTTATTATTTAGCTTTAGAGCATCGTTGTTCAAAGCACAGTTCAAAGTCTTGAATAATATTAATATATATTATTATATATCTATTATTATTTTATTATATATTATTATTATATATATATATATTATTTATTATATTATTATTATAATATTATTATTTATTATTATTATTATATATAATAATAATATTGAATAATATTGCAATGTTGTAGTCGGAGTATTGCCCGACCGGGGCTCGAACCCAGAACCTCCGGCTCGACTTACCGATGCTCTTAACCCTGACCGGGGCTCGAACCCAGAACCTCCGGCTCGACTTACCGATGCTCTTAACCCTGACCGGGGCTCGAACCCAGAACCTCCGGCTCTTATCGAATCCACGACCATGGCATTTGCCGAAGTGCTTTTAGATGCGTTTGTGTTCAATTACCGACAGTGTTGGCTCGAACGTTAAGCGTGCGACTCCGATTCGAGAGGTCTTGAGTTCAAATCCCGTTGAGACCGGCAATCTTAACCGAAGGTTCATACCGAGATTTTCCTCAGTCGTTAATGCAAATGCAAGGGATTGAGTCCTCTTCAACAGAACTCGTATATCCCTTCATAATTGTCCTCGTTGCCCCAATATACCTAGTTGGACGCCTGTAGAGGGCATTCATTGCATCCTGGGTAGGTTCCCAACGAAATATTTATATTATAATACACCCACTTCCCAATCCTAAAATTAGTTGAAATATTGTGAGAGACCAGTCGAGATTCTTACTTGGACGGAGCATGGATGGAAAGCAACCCGAAGCCTAGAGCACGCGTGCTTTATGCTAATTAAAGCAACATCTCAAAATGTGTTTGTTTTTCGAAACGAGTCAATCGTTGTTGCTAAACCCTCGGCCGATGGCGACTTCACTTCGATATTTATGACCTAGCGGTCTATGGATTGAGTGGTTTGTTACGTGGCGCTTGCGGCTTCTAGCCAGGAATGAACCATGCAGCCACTGACCTCGCCAGAACACCTCTTTCCCTATGTTGTCATCCCGGGAACTAGCCCAAGCGTAGCACGCGACAGTTGATACCCGCGTCGCAATGCGCACTGACAGGAAACCAAGCTTTGTCAAAGTGTTCTTCAGCGAC